>LR749839.1:411648-469163 GCA_902729485.2 Mus minutoides
CCTTGAACTTACAATACTCCTTCTTAAGCCTCCACAGAGTAACTGGCAAGGTCCACTGCTTAAAGGTGCTTTTATTTTTGGATTCTAAATCCAGGTAGGTTGTGTGAGGTAATGTCTTAATATATATAATATATATTAAGTGTGAGGTAATGTCTCAATATATATTAACTTATATGTGAATATTATTTATAATCGGGTCAATAGTTAATCCTTCTTTAAATAGTCAATGCACAAACATAATCCTTATCTGAAATGGGAGAGGACACAGTTTATTCTGGAGCCAAATATAAATGACCTTGTTTAGGAAGCATGGATTCAGGCTACCCCAAATATCATGTTCAAATGGGGTAATGACTTCATAAAGATTTTAAAGTAACAGAGTAAACAGAGTTACTAATTAAGGCATTTTTGGAGAGTGAGAACAGCAGGTAGACAAGTAACAACGCTGACAGGAAGGCTCCGTGATATCTGTTATCTATGTTATCTGATGACAGTGGAAGTGTTTGGATTGGTGGTAGCTAAGGAGTCTTTTTGTACATTCTGAAAACAAACAATAATTCAGATCTCAAGGCTGCTGGGCCTCACAGAGGTAGACAGTGCATCATTATTAAGGAGAATAAAGACAGCCATGATAATTTGAATCCATAAAACCATGCCCAGCTGCCCCTACTGCCTTTCTCACTCTGGAGGTCTCTGATGCTGTTTCCCACAATGGACACTGTTGGTTTGCCTTTTTCTCAAGCACTTTCTTGTCAAATACAATGTTTGCCCGCTGAACCTCTGCATCAAACTACAGGTTATTTATCTGCAAGAGTAGGAGGAGCTGGCACAAAGGGATCTGACATCTCTAGTGCTCCCTCCCCTACAGCACTGTGCTTCTCCAGGCTAAGCAACTGGAGCAGGGAATCCGCTAAGAGGCACGGAAACAGTCCTGGCTGCACTGTTCCAGCTTTTGAGGTGCTTGCGTGCTAGCCTCAGTTTCCTCCAGCAGATTTAGGACAGGCTGATGTTTAACTACTCCCCCTTCAACTTCTACTATTGTGCATCCTATGTGCAGTGCTATGCTGTTCTGTGTATGAAGGTAAATCCTCTGTTACCTGCTTAATTTTAATCTGGGAAATAGTGATGTCTTTTGTTGTGATTGTAAAAAGAGAAATAAATATAAGATTATGTTCTATGGAGGAGGTATGGTAAAGTATGGGGCGAGGGGGTGCCTCAGTGGACCCATGCTGTGGCGTCCCTTCCACCTGAGGGACCAAACACATGGGTACAGTACAGAACAGAGTTTATTCAGGGTATAGGAGGGGAGTTAAGAGAGTAGTAGAGGCAGAGAAAGGCAGGGAGAGGGCAAGTAGAGGCTGGCCATGATCATGTGGAGAGATGGGGGAAGGGAATGCAGAGGAGGGGGGAGCAAGAGGACAAGAGGCAAGAGAAATAGAGAGAGGAGGGGGCAGGCCGCCCCTTTTATACTGGGTCAGGCCTACCTGCCTGTTGCCAGGTAACTGCGGGTGAAGCATAGACAGAATGCTAACATCTTCTCTGAGGTTTTGGTGTTGGGAAAAGGCTGTTATCAATTCCCAGTCAATTTATCCAGGTCATGATTTCATTTCCAATAGACTTCAAGGAAGCTCTTCTCGTTTCCTCTGAGAAAATGTCATCACTGATAAAGTCCTAATCAAGATGAGAAATCCCCAGGGTCATTGCTGCTGTCTGACTCTCCACTACCCGCACCTCGGCACAGAGGTAGATGACATCTTTCACAGAATCAAGGGGAAACTTAAACTCTATATATGACCAATGGAAGAAAAGAAGTCCAGAGGCATAACCTGGGAACCCAGTCAGTGGAGTGAGGAAGCTGAGAGTTCTCTTTGGTTCAGACAAGGTTATAGACACACATTCTGGGAATCAGCTGTCTCCCTCGGCTTCTAGGAAACATTGTGAAGCTGTTAATCAGCCACTCCACTCCTCTGTGTCTTATTGTTTTAGAAGTCACTGCACTGTGCTTGCTCAGACCTTGGTTTGTAGGCCTGTTAGGGTACAACGTCCTGTCCCTTTTGTCTACAAACACGACCTCATTTTTGTGTATTGTTTTCTTTCTTTTACAAACGTTCTGACCAATCACGAACTCTCATTGGCATATGTAAAGTGATTCGTTCTGCTGTAACGAACATTGTACCACTAAGATTATTCTTTTTTATTCTCGCCCTCATTTAGCTTGAAGCCTAACCATTTGGAAGCTCTAAAAAGTAGACCCCAGTAAATGAGTTTGCAACAGATTTATGATGATGATGATGATGTTGTTGTTGTTGTTGTTGGTGGTGGTGGTGGTGGTGGTGAAGACGATGACAATTTAACTAGGGCCTCTTAGCAGATGGAGGGTTGCTGTGGATTAACACGGCTAATGCCACTCCTCTGTTCTCTAAACCGAATTGTTTCTGGAGGTCTCGTTTTTCATAGGTAGGCAGCCTCCTGATAATATGTATGCATCTAGGAGGATGGGATGGAGATTCATATTTTATAGTGTTTGTTCTGGGCCTTGATAAGCTTGTTCTTAATTCTGATTTTTAAAAGATTCAGTATTTGGACTTCACCTAACTAAATGTAAATGTCTTGTAGTGGAACATAGACCTTGATATTTCTACAAACTTCCACAAAAAGCTCATTGCACTGGGAAGTTTCAGAACCACAGCCACACAGAGAATCCAGTGTCTATGATTGTTAAGCAATATTTTCTCTACCATACAACCAACCTATTGTTGCTTCTATCAGAGGGCCTGCTCTGTCTTAGACAAAAGCTTAAAGGACCTAAGAATGGTTAAAAGCCCCAGCTATCTCCTTCTCTCAGGTTAGAGGGGTTCACCAGGCAGGCTGCACTCTGATCCGGGTCCCCATCCAGAGCAGCTGACTTCTATCTATAACTGAGGCACTGAATTTACATTTCAAAGGCCATTTTATCTGTTAATTCAAACAAGTTTTATGAAAGCCCCTTAGAATAAGATTAATGCTTTTTGATGATTAAAAACACAGGGCTAAAGTTCTGGAGTTCCTTCCCCCCTAATAAATCTGTTCCCATATTTGTCCTTTTCTGATTAATGTTAATGTGTTTAGCATATCCCAGCAAAATGCTGCAGAAAGAGACCAAAGGAGTTTTGTGTTTGTGATGTGCTTCACTACTGAGCTGACAAAGAGGGCAGTTAATGGAGCTAATGCAGAGAGGATAGGTGTGGAAGGTCAGTGCCTCCAAAGGAAGGATTAATTATTTACATCTTCCAAAAGAAGGAGCACTTCCGCCATGCAGGGGAAGCCCCGTGTCTGGTCAGGACAGAAGTACTGTAATGAGAAGGAGCCTAGATAAGGGTCTTCCGGGGGCTTTCTGGAGGAACAGAAAGTAGAAGAGCAGCTTGGTTTGAGTGAGATTTTGTGCTCTGGGCAGCCCTGACCCAAATGGTCGAGTCTGTTGGTCTCTAGTTTTCTAGACATCTAACATATCTTGGGATGGGTTATAGCAAAGGACATATTGCCGTGTTAGTTTGGTGTCTGGGGAAATACAAGCTTGGCATTAGGTTGTCTGCACTTGAAAGCTGTGTTATTAAGTCCAAGTCTTTTGCTGTCTCTAGAAATTGGCCATCTTCAGGGACAATGTCTCTCCAGCTAGCAAGATGTTGAAGTTGTTTACACATTGCAAAATACAGAAAAGAAACAGATTTAACACTTCAACTTGGATAACGATGCACAAGCTGGAATATTCTGGGACATCACTTGTCCATTTGCAGCTCAGGTCTCCTTAGTGTCTAAGTACAGCTTCCAAGACTAAGTATATAAGAAGCCTCTGGAGAGTTGATTTCCCTGGAAGTCCAGTTTCACCATCAGTTAAAAAGTAAAGAAGAGCTGGCATGGTGGCACATGCCTTTAATCCCAGCACTTGGGAGGCAGAGGCAGGCGGATTTCTGAGTTCGAGGCCAGCCTGGTCTACAAAGTGAGTTCCAGGACAGCCATGGCTATACAGAGAAACCCTGTCTCACCCCCCCCCCCCAAAAAAAAAAAAAGTAAAGAAGAAAATACAGTTGCCTCGTGCCATGTGACTCATAGTCTTTTTCAGTCACTGGTATATTCTGTCTGAATGAATATACATGATAATGGCTAAGAAATCCACCAATAGAGACTGCAGCAATGGCACTGCAGGTAAGAGATCTGGCAGTGCAAGCCTGAAGATTTGTGTTCAAATTCTCAGAACCCACATGAAATCCTAGGCATGTCTGTGTATATTCCTGTAGTCCTAGTGCTGTAAAGAGGAGACACAGGACAATCACTGCAACTTGCTGGCTGCTGGTTGAGGTTCTGTGACAGACTTTATGTAAAGAGAATGAATGGAGAATAACAGAGCTTGGCATCTGATGTCATCTTCTTACCTCCACACCCCACACACATGGACGTGCACGCACAGGCACACACACACACACACACACACACACACACACACACACACACCCCTTTATAAATACGATCACCCCTCCCTTCTCCCTTCTTGGTGGGGGAAGTTGCATAATCTCAACAAACCACTGAAGAGTTGGGACGGAGGTGAAGCGCGCCGTCCCCTGGCAGGACCCAAAGCTGTGCTTGTGCAGTCTATTTAATGTTCAAAGAGAAATTTGTTCTTGATATGTAATCATCAAGTATTCTAATATTTGAAAGGTGATACATCATCTCACCTTCTACCCAAATACTAAAGAAGGAACTACTCTAGGGAAGACTCGTTTAGGTATGTAGTTTTATTTGCAATATCCCAGTTTTTTAATCATTCAGCTTTGCCCATGTTCCATATGTGAAAATAAATTTTGCTGAGTTCGATCCTACTTGTTCCATTTCTGTTTCTCAAAACAGGCTTTTCTGGTGCAAAGAGCTTATGGAAGTATTTTTGTTTATTGTTACATTTAGTATACTTTTTTGAAAGACAAGCTTGCCATATGAATAAAATCAGAATTCTGGGTGCTACAAAAAGGAAATTTCCAGAGGACTTAGTGGCACAGCTTAGTTTGCCTTTACTGTGGTCAGCAGGATTCTTCAGGAATCACACTGAAGGCTGTGACAGGCTGCATTCCTGTGGTGGGAAGTTGAATGTAGGTGGTTAATGTTCTCTATTTAGTAATGGCAAGAAAAAGAATGTGAACACAGTCTGCTTCCAGGCATTTTTTTTTTTACAGCTGACTCACATTCTAATTGATTGCTCTTTTCACAGTTTACATAACAGAAATATTGTAGAAATATAACCATACCACCCCAATGTTGTGGTAAGATCATCAATGCTTATGTTGGATTCTCCTTAGAATCAGGAATTCTATTCAGCAAAGGGAGAGGGAGAGCCCATTAATCACACAGTCAGTAAGCCTTCTTGAAGAGATATTCTACTGCAGGGACTAGGAAGCAGCACTGCTCACAGAGTTGATAACCATGTAGTCAGTACAGTTATCATTTGCCTTTGTTCTGTATATCCATGAGGTCTGTATGTATAGATTCAACCAACGGGAGAGAAAGAGTATTAAGAACTTGTACTTAGGAATAAGAAGATAGCTTGGGCCATTAAGTGCTTGTTGCACAAACATGCGGACCTGAGCTGAAATCATTAGTGTGTATGTAAAAAGCCAGGCATAGTGGTTTGTGTTGCTGTAATCCTGGTGCTAAGGAAGTGAGACAAGAGGACTCCTGAACTAATATTAACAGCTTGCCTCAACACACACACCCTACACACACACACACACACACACACACACACACACACACACACACGTCTGTATTAAATGAGCACATACTTTTTCCAAGTCATAGACTATACAAATTAACCACAACTTCAACAGCATCTATACTATCACATTTATTACAAACAATCTGATAAAGTAGATGTAATTTAAAGTACACTGGAAGGGTTGTGAGGCTATGTTGTATTATAGAGCTGTCTGAAAAGCTTCCTAGAAAACTACCCTGCATAGATGTGAAAGAACAACTGTATATTAAACATGTTAAGCAATGTGACATTAACCAACCAGGAATAGAAGCTCCAAATAAGTGAAGTTTCCACCCCACCCCTTTAACAAATGGAGGCTTGGAGTCTAACCCATGATGTTCAGTGCCTTATAAAGAAAATGTCAAGAGACTTGGAAAGTCCCATTGCCTTAACCCAAATAGCCATTCTCCAGAAGTACAAATGATGTAAGAAGACCTACTACTTTTAGATAGGGAGTGCTCTTCTTACACTCTGCTCTACATAATTATAACACCATTTACATGGCCCAATGGGCTTACCCAGGTAATTTCATCAACTGCACAGAAGGGCCTTGTACCTTTGCAAGGACAAAATCTCCATCTCTCTTTGAGAATTTTCCCACTGTGGTCTGTCCAGAGTATTTATTTTTTATTAACTCTTATGTCAGTTCTGGTCTGGTAAGGCCTTTTACCTGAACATTTTGGGTTACTGCCATCACAACAGTCTCTACTTGCCCTTCTCCTTCCTAGGATTATGAACTGAGCAGCCCATGGAACCAAGCACTAGGTACCAAACCTTACAAAACAATGAACCTAAACTAATCTCCACCCTGCAAGTTGTTTGTCTCAGGTATATCACCGCACATGCCTACAGACTTTAGAGAGTAAGTGAAGTTTGTATTCCTAAAGCTATGCACTCAGATTCTTCTCTGCTTGGAACTGTTTGGTGTTGGGGTATACTGTACAAAGTTGTGTCTCTGTCCTTCCTCATCTACCTAAGGTATCCTCTGATTGGTTTTAATAAAAATCTGATGGCCAATTAGCTGAGAAGAAAGTGGAAGGCAGACATTCCTGGGAGGGAGAAAGGAACTCTGGGGAAAAGGAAGAGGAAGGTCCTTTCTCCAGGAGACATGAGAGGAGACAGGTGTGACTATGGGCCTAGAAGATACAGCTAGCCACATGGCTGGATGGACCTAGGTGGTTGGGTAAACGTAGATGGGCTATTTGAGAATCTGCCTAGCTAAGGTCCAAGTTTGGAATACATTAAAAGGTCTTTGTGTGATTATTTGGTGGAACTAGCTGGTTAAGGAATAAGTTACTGAATTAATTCCAGCATTAATAAATATATACAGAATATTAAGAATCATTTCTTAAATGTGCCTTATGTAGGCAATTAGAATCCAACCTTATAGCCTTAATAGGCCCAGGTAAAAGGCAGGGAAAAGTCAGGCTGAAAGCTTGTTGTAAGTTGGGTGCCAGTTTGTAGAATGAATTACATATTCTATCTAGCATGTATAAAAGACACACAGTCCTGGTATTTTATTTACAAACCAAAGCTTAGATTGGGCAGGCTTGAACTATTCTAACTTACATTCCAGCCATGTGTCTCTTGTACTTGTAGCCACCACCAGCCACAGGTTACTCAGTTTATGAAAGGAAAGCTGGGAATGGATGGGAAGGATGGCAAGAGAAATAGTGAGCCAAGACAAAGTTCTCTGATGTCAACTTTAATTCTAGGGTCTGACTTTTAAAGAGTGGGGGATACAGCCCTCACTAAGGCAGGATCTCATCTGTCACTTTGTCAGGATCTCTTCAGGAAAATAAGCTTAGCTGCTCAGCAGGTAGCTTCTTGCAGGAAGCTGCAGACGTGGCAGACAAAAGACTGCATAGGTCAGAAGACTCCACCCTAGGTAAGCTGGCAACTGTGGTAAACCAGGTCTGATCCAGCCTGCTCACGTCTGGGGGAGGGCATAGTTCCTTCCTTTTTATTTATTAAAAAATTAGCTGGACTGGGGCATAAGATTTACTTATGCTCCATGGTCCTACCTAGGAATTATGGTAGCTGGTGGCCGCGCCTGGCTTGGGTCTGAATGTCTATACTCCTTCTGACCTGTCCCTGAGAACATGTGCAGCTGGTTTGTGTTTATTTGCACAAACACAGCATTTAATGTTTATTATGAACAAACACGGCCTTTTGGCACATTGCCTCTGTCTTAGGTAGATAAGAATCATAGAGTCATCAGTGGCTCCTCTTTGCCTGCCAGTTCTCATAGCACACCTTTTCCCTGTTCAGACCAAAGCCACAATATGCACTCAATGCATTTCTTCATAGCAATGAATAACTTCCATGACTGATCTTTGCTGCAGGCGAGCCTATATGGAGATAACCAACCTGCTAGGGATACAAGGTCAGCCGGGCGTGGTGGCACACGCTTTTAATCCCAGCACTTGGGAGGCAGAGGCAGGCGGATTTCTGAGTTCGAGGCCAGCCTGGTCTACAAAGTGAGTTCCAGGACAGCCAGGGCTATACAGAGAAACCCTGTCTTGAAAAACCAAAAAAAAAAAAAAAAAAAAAAGATACAAGGTCAAAAGTTAAAGGCAACAGGATTAAGGTTGTCTGTGGGGATGTTGCAGACACTCAATTCAGTTGCAAATTAGTAAAGATCAGACTCAAGGTCTGACCTCCACTGCAGAGGTGGTGGCTTTAAGAATCAACAGAAAAAACTGTTTCCTTTCAGGTAAATAGTGGTAAGAGCCAGGTAAGCTGGCTGATAAAGATTTTTAGCTATCTTCATAATTGGAATCTCCAATATAGGATTTAGTTCTAGACCAATCCATGATTGGGGCAGAATAAACTGGTCATATTAAAGGAAAGAGAAGAGTCTTTATAACTCATCCTCTTAATTAATTTTTCTAAGTCAGTTTCCTCTGTCTCTATTGTTCATTCTCTGTCCTACAAGGACTAAAAGCTTGAAGCAAGGCAGCTTAGCTTGTCTAATCTGGGACAAAGGCAAGAAAAGTTGGGTCAAGAACATATATCCAATACAGTTTTCCTGTCACCATTGTCAGGGTACTGAGCAAGCTCACAGCATTATCTTTTTGTGTAAGTGTGTCACACCAATCACTCTGGCAATTAGCAAGCTCCTGCAGCATTCTGTGTAACAAACACAAGCATGCCTTCTTCCCCATATTAAATACCTGATCAAGATCATGCTGTATGCCAATAAGTGGATCCTTCCATCTCAACTAGGCATTAGTATGCATAGCTGTAGGATGCTATAGACACTCAACAAAGAATTTATTGGCATCCAAATTTTAAAACTTTAAAAATAAAAAGTATGAGTTAAAAAATGTGCACAGGGATATAATTCCCCCCTTTTTTCCTTTTTTTTTTTAAAGAAGATATTGTCTTAAAGTTCTACAATGCTTTGTCATTGAGAATTATATAAAAAAAAATCCCAGTAATATGGGTAACATTAAATTGTTGACAAAACATGTACATGTTTAATTTTTCTAAAATTAGAAATATGAGTATATGTTTGTAATGATTGATTAAGTATAAGTCCTCTAGAGTTAACACCATTATGTGGTATAGGTAGAAACTGAGGACACTGAGAACAAGTCTTTACAATTTGACATGCACATTCTCTAAAAATACCAAATTACTATCTCAAGCCATTACTATTTTGATGATGTAAAGAATAAGATTATCCCTTCCGGTCAGCGCCAGCTCTGAGCCACCTTGTTTGGGAACTCTGCAGATGGTCCCATGGTCCCCAGAGGACTATCCATGACACAGGTGTCCTAGCATGCTCAGGATCTCAGGATCACTTGTGAGATGAACGAAACACTGTTCCAAAAAAATCATGACAGGCCTGTGCCAGCAGGAGCAGGGACACAGGAAACCAACCCGAACAGGGGCTTGGGTACTTTCCAGTTAGCACCAGCTCCAGGCCACTTTGGGCATGAATTCTGCAGATGGTCCCATGGTCCCCAGAGTACTCTCCACACTAGAGGTGTCCTAGCATGCCCAGGATCTGAGGATCACAGGTGAGTAGAACACAACATCTGTTACAAAACAATTGTGAGGGGCCTGGAACCATAGGAGGAAGGACACAGGAGTCCTGCCTGATGAAGATATCCAAACAGGAGAAAGAATAGAACAAAAACATCCAGGATCTAAAAATGCAAGTAGAAACAATAAAGATATCAGTAACAGACCACTCTGAAAATAGAAAACTTAGAAAAGAAGTCAGGAGCCATAGATGCAAGCATAACCAACAGAATACACAAGATAGAAGAGAGAATCTTGGGTGCAGAAGATACCATAGAAAACATTGACACAATAATCAAAGAACATTTGAAATGCAAAAAGATCCTAACACAAAACATCCAGGAAATCCAGGACACAATGAGAAGACCAAACCTAAGGATAATAAGTATAGACAAGAAGGAAGATTTCCAACTTAAAGGGCCAGTAAATATCTTCAACAAAATTATAGAAAAAATATAGAAGAAAACTTTCCCAACCTAAAGAAAGAGATGCCTGTGAAAATACAAGAAGCCTACAGAACTCCAAATAGTTTACAACAGAAAATAAATTCCCCCATCACATAATAATCAAAACACAAAATGCACAAAACAAAGAAAGAATATTAAAAGCAGTAAGGGGAAAAGGTCAAGTAACATATAAAGGCAGACCTATCGGAATTAAATATGAATTCTCCCCAGAGACTTTGAAAGCCAGAAGATCCCGGGCAGATATCATGTAGACCCTAAGAGAACACAAATGCCAGCCCAGGCTACTATACCCAGCAAAACTCTCAATTACTATAGATGGAGAGACTAAGGTATTCTGTGACAAAATCAAATTTATACAACATCTTACCACAAATCTAGCCCTTCAAAGGATAATAAAGGGAAAACACAATGAGAAAAACTAAGCTCAAGAGATAGCAAGAAAGTAATCTTTCAAAAAACTTAAAGAAGATAGTCACATGAACAGAATTCCAACTCTAACAACAAAAGTAACAGGAAGCAAGAACAACTTTTCCTTAATATATCTTAATATCAATGGACTCAATTCCCCAATAAAAAAACATAGACTAACACTGGTTACATAAACAGGACCCAACTTTTTGCTGCACACAAGAAACCTACCTCATCTACAAAGACAGACACTACCTTAGAGTAAAAGGCTGGAAAACAAATTCCAAGCAAATGGTCCTAAGAAATAAGCTAGAATAGCTATTCTAATATTGAATAAAATCAACTTTTAACCTAAAGTTATCAAAAAAGATAAGGAGGGACACTTCTTACTCATCAAAGGTAAAATTTACCAAAATGAACTCTCAAATCTGAACATCTATGCTCCAAATGTAAGGGCATCCACATTCATTAAAGAAACGTTGCTAAAACTCAAAGCACACATTATACCTCACACAATAATAGTGGGAGACTTCAATACCACATTCTCATCAATGGACAGATCCTGAAAACAGAAACTAAACAGAGACACAGTGAAACTAACAGAAATTATGGAACAAATGAATTTAGCAGATATCTATAGAACATTTCATAATCATTGGTGTGACTATGGGAGCATTATCCATGTTTGCAGATTTCTCCTGAGACGAGAAATCAGGAACAGACTTTTGTTCCTTGATTTCTTGGGTTCTGCTATTAGAATAAGTGTCCTTTATTGACACTTATTTATCGAGGACTGAGAAGGACCATATCAATGTTCGGAGTCTTGTTGTTTAGTGGTGACCCTTGGTTTTGGTTGTCAGGTTGCATTGATTCAAGTCCAGGATCCAAGGTTTAAATTTTTTTTTTTTTTTTAAGGACTGGAGAGATGGCTTAGCCGTTAAAGGTTACACACCTTTACTACAAGACAATTTTTTATTAACAAAACAGCTTCATAACAGGATGTTAAAACTTTACTTTGAGATGCAGAAAGATGAATCCACATTAATGCTCTCTCCCAGCACTTGGGAGGCTGCGGATTTCTGAGGTTGAGGCCAGCCTGGTCTACAGAGTGAGATCCAGGACAGCCAGGGCTATATAAAGAAAACCTGCCTCAGAAAAAAAAAAAGAAAGAAAGAAAAAAGAAAAGAATCTCCAAAGAATTTTACTACCCATTTTTAGTAGGGTATCTACAAAATCCTAAAAAACGTTCTTCAGGAGCCTGTTTGACACCATATAATTTCTCACTGAGATCTCCTTTTCAATCTTGGGGGGTTATATTTTGTTTCTACCACTGTATCCAATAAAGCTTGTGTAAAGGAATAGCAGGCCCATACTAGCCACAGCTATTTTTAACTTTTATTACTCTTGTAATCATCCTAATTGTAAAATATGGGTGAGTTAAAAATCCTTAGCTTGCAATCAAACTGCAAACTGCAGCCAATGAAACACTGAAAATTTAAACATAATTTTTAAGTTTCTTTTGCAATATTAGAGTATAACCATAATTTTGGAAAGGAAAACCCAATTTTAAACAATCCATTCTCTTTAAAATCAATATCAAAAGCATCATTTTCTTGTTACAAAGTTTGGCTGCTAATTCTTATATATGAATGTATGACAATGCAACTTTTTAATGTTTCATTAAAGAGACATTGTTCTAAATCTTATCCCTTATAAATCTAGTTTCTAGGATAAGAATTACATAAAATATTATCCTAATTTAGAAGTATCTTTAGAGGCCTGGTTTCCTGGGCTGGTTCATGCTGCATGTTGTTATTTAAAATGATTCCAACCCTGAGTTACCATTTTTAAGCTAACTTTCTTGTTACCAGTGTTACACGTTTTAAATCATACCCAGTCATTTATATGTCAAGACATACAGAGCATATTTATACCTTTAAGACCATTCAGCAACCAAATGAAACGGCTACACGAATCATAAATTTAGGCCAAACAAAGAATTTTTACTTTTCTAGATATAACTTCAAGAGAAAGAGCACTTGGTCATTTGCTAAACCCAATAATCACAATTACAGAGATTTTCTAGGAAAAGACAACTATCAGCTTATTTGCCTTAGAAATAAGAATCTGCTGGCCCCAACCATTTAGCAAGGCCTCTCCTACTGTGCTTGACTCCTGACTAAGGGTGCTGGGCAACTTAAATCAGCCTCCACTGTGCAAACTGAGACTGAATCAAGAGAGGAAGAGCCAGCAGATAACGTTTTTAACCATTTTTTCTTTTCAACATAAAACATAGAACAACAGTCATTCAGATAACTAAACCAAAACAGACACGAATTGACATGTGGACAGATAGGTACACCAAACACAGACTATATACAGAGAGGGTAGAGAACTTGAAGTAACCAGAACTAAGGATGTCTCCTATAGGGGCTAGAGAGAAAGCAGCATGTCTCCTGATTTCTCTCTGTTCCTGGGAAAGCTCTGAAATCCATTTTCCTTCTCTCTCTCTCTCTCTCTCTCTCTCTCTCTCTCTCTCTCTCTCTCTCTCTCTCCCCTCTGTCTCTCTGTCTCTCATGCATCTAGCATCTCCTTTTTAATTTTAATTTTTTTGTTTTTTACTCTTTTTATTTTATTTTATTTTAAGCCCTAAGCCTCTTGCCTGATGCAGTTCTTGACTGCAGACACATTCCTGCTTAGAATTTTCCAGTCCCATTTTCCACTCTCAATCCCTAGCTGATATCAATGTTGGGACAATGCTGACTCAGTCTAGCCTGTATCCTTTTTGCACCCTTGCAATCAACAGCCTTCAAAAGATGAAATTTATAGCATTAACATTAATGCTGTATGTTGCTTACTGTGCAAGGGTATCATCTCCTGTTTTCTGTGGAGCCCTACCAAGACAGTGTCCCTCAGTCAGTCTTTCCGTTTTCAGGCCACTTGTTCAGGGACCACCTGTAGGTGCCAGTGGCCACAGGTTACTGGGTTCCTGAAAAGAAGCTGGGGGTAGATAGGAAGGATGGTAAGAGAAATAACGAGCCAAGACAAAGTTCTCTGATCAAAGCTCAACTTTAATTATAAGGTCCGATTTTTAAGGGAGAGGGAACCTATCCTCCACTATTTTACCTAGGTCTGAAGACTCCACCCTAGGTGAGCTGTCAACTGTGGCAAACCAGGAGCCTGCTCAAGGCTGGGGGAGGGCACAGTTACTTGCTGTTTCTCCTGGCCACATGCTCTTGGTCCACCTCCTTTCATGGAGGTCTCCTCTTTTCCCTCTTTTGTTTTCTCTTGAGTCCCTTCACTCTATCCTTAATTGCCACTTTTCTACCTCTACTACCCACTCACAGGATTTAGCTTCTACTGACCAATTCACTTGGGGAGCTGGCATACTTGAAAATTCACTTGTCTTGAGGCAACAGGATCTTTGGGGCCAGTATTTATCATTTAAATACATAGTAGTACCAGACCAAGTCCAGCAGTTTGGTGCACTAGGATCTGGGTAAGCACTGGAGAAAAACTCTAGGAGACTGTGACTCAAGATTATTTGTAGAACTTATGAAGAAAGGGATGTGAATGAAGTCACTAAATCTTTCAATTAAGTGTGTCATTAGCAAGGAAAAGATGCAAACCAAAGAAAATCAAATAAAAGAAGCCTCAAGGCCCCAAGTCACTCTGACTCTTCCATTCCATCCCCAACTTCTTGTTTTACTTATGTTTAAGTAGATCCTATGTTAGGCTCAGGGATGGACTGGGGAGCCGACTGGAAAGGACAGAGTTGAGCCTCTTGAAAATAATGATGCATACATTTCACGGGGCAACAGTGATGTCATTTGTAGATTAGTTCTTTGACAGCTTATTTGGCTCAGCATCTAAATCATGATGATAATAGACTAAATCCCAAAAGATAGGGCTTGTGCTTCCACAAATACACAGGGTCAACTGTAAATGGCAGAACGGCGAGAGAACCTCAGCACAACTGTGCATGAGCTCGCTCTGCAAGGTGTAGTCTCCCTTTTTGTTCTTTGACTGATGAGCTTAATAAAAGCTTGCTAGATTCCCATGCACACTGCTGTAGTGTGTGATCTTGCCCGCCAGTTAAGGATATTGAGGATAATACTATAATGTGAGGCTTCAAGGCAATTTGAAGATTGGATTTGTGTCTTTGTATTACACGGGAGCTATTCCTGTGTAAAATCCATATTTTATATTACATTGGGGGAATAAGAAGATGTACAACCCACACCACAGGAAATCAACATGTGTTGATATATCTTGAATGCGCTCTTAAAAATAAACCCACCTCTTTTGGCTTCTGGAATGTCTGTCAAGAAAGAAAGATGTTTGTAATTAATATGCAAACAGGAAATTCACAGAGCTGACACATCATTCTGTCACAAACCTGTCCTAATTGGATATTATCCTTGCATCAGCCTGAAGTACCCACAGACAGCAGGCAAATGTCGGTTGCTTTCTGAGGAACTATTAAATACTTCTTTTTCTTTCTTTCTTTCTTTTAAATTTAACTATTTCAACCCCAGCCTAGAACCTTTCAGAACTTTTGTGTGGCAGCTAAATTGTAGCATGTTATTAATAAAACAAGATGATAATATATGCCATTAATAAAATAACAGAATATTTTATCTAGTACTTTTCAGCATTTGAATACCTGTTTGTATTACCCACTGACTTTATGTGAGGACAAACTGTTTTAACTTTTAATGAGCTCCCTGAATAATGGGAATAAAGACTGTCTTAGGTGGGTTTGTGAAGATTAAGTAACATGTACATGAAGTAGAACACTAGCTCTGTTTTTTAGAAAATGTTCCTTTTCCTCTAGGAGATGACTGATAGGTTTAACCATAGTAAGAAATACAAATGCTTCATTTTTGACATGGAGTGGAAAAGATTATCATTCTTTCTCTGTTGGGCACCTCATTATTTCTACTATGCTTCCACACAAATAGAACTTAAGCCCGGCACAAATCAAGCTCTTTGAGCCTTTGATACTACCAAAGGCAGAGTGTAGGACCCATGAGGGGTGGAGGCAGCTGCTGTAGTAGTTTCCAACAGTGAACAAAATGCTCCTAAACTAACTGGTGTAAGTAAACTCACATTGACTTTCTGCTTCTGTATAGCAGAAGTCCAGTTCAGCTTTCCTTCCCAGGCTACTCTCAGGCTGGAAGCCACATATTTGCCACAGCACTCAGATGGTTAGCTGGAATTCAAGGGGCTACTCCCATGCTCACCTAGCATTTGGTGAGTTCATTCCTTGTGGCCATAGAGCTGATGCTTTTAGCACAGACACTGCCCTCTGTAAATATGGCTCACATCAGAGTTGGCTACTTGATTTTATCATTTATTTATTTTCATCAGGAGAGCATGTCTTTGATGTTTTACCCTCCTTTAGAATCTCTTTTATGACTGTCCATCCAAGTTAATACTGTGTCTGATTATTTGTTCATCAAACCTTGAGATCAATATCTTATCATGCCCTTGAGTTTTGCTATACTCAGGGAAAGGACCTGCTGAGTATACATAACAGGACACATAGTTCATGGTCTGACACTGAGGTTACATGATGGCTCAGACCCTGAGAAACATGAGGAATATCATCCTCAAACTCACTTCCAAACCAGGTCCATGGGGTTTGTTTTGCTTATAATTATTTTTGTTTAATTTAAAATATTTTTCATATAATATATTTTGACCATATTCTTTTTCTTCTCCCAGATCCTATCCACCTCCTTATACACTCAAATTTATTTTATTTCTCTCATTTCTGTCTTTATCCATAAAACAGTAAAACTTTCAGGACAATTATTTATACAAAGTCAAAAACCTTTAGTATATTCATCTTTAAATTAAGAATAATAAATTTAATCCAGTGACATGGGGGTGTAAGAAACGAACTGCTGCTTTCCCAATGTTTCCTGAGCAGGAGGAGGAACGGAGACCTCTTTGCAGCGTTGAGAATGACTTCCTTGTTGTGATGGCTTGTATATGCTTGGCCCAGGGAGTAGCACTATTAGAAGGTGTGGCCCTGTTAGAGTAGGTGTGGCACTGTAGGTGTGAGCTTTAAGACCCTCATTGTAGCTGCCTGGAAGCCAGTATTCTGCTAGCAGCCTTCAGATGAAGATGTAGAACTCTCAGCTCCACCTGTACCATACCTGCCTAGATGTTGCCAAGCTCCTACCTTGATGATACTGGACTCAAATCTCTGAACCTGTAATCCAGCCCCAACTACATGTTGTTTTTATAAGATTTGCTTTGGTCATGGTGTCCGTTCACAGCACTAAAACTCTAAGACACTTGTCTATGCAGGGATCTGGATATTAAGTTTTTAGTGTCTATTGACTTAATAATTGAACCAAGAACTCTAAAAAATTATCCTAGTCTATAACACATTAAGTTATAATATGGAAATCATCACTTGAACTTATTAAAGGTTTAATTATATCTGTATCCCTCCCTATGTTCATCAGCTAAAGCACTAAACCCCATTATCTCATGTTGTGGCTGTATCTGGAGATAGATGAAGCCCAGATGATATGGGAGACTGTCTGCCTGTCAAGGTGAGAGTCTTAGTAAAAACCAAACAGTTGCATTACTATCAGAATCCTAGTTTCAGAACTAGGAGAAAATTAATTCTATGTTTTATGCTGCAATATTTTGTCATGTGTACTCAGAAATCATAGTGGAATCTCAGAGAACTATCAGTGACTTATTCTTTATCTCTCAGTTTATAGCATAGGAAAAAGGGTACAGCCTACATCAAATGGTTGCATGATCAGAACACCAGCATGTGAAAATGAGAACAGCAAACCAAACTGGAACATAGTATGAAGGCATTTAAAATGAGTAAAGATACAAACAGTGGAGTCAGTGTCCCATGAAGACATTAAAAAGTCATAAAACACAAATAACTGCATTAATAGAAATTAGTTTTTAAGCTAAAAATAAACAAGAGATTAAATAGCATACTACCCACAGCTTTGAAAATGAATGCACTTGAAGTTAGATATTTAGAAACTATACAGTAGTCATTACCAAAGGTACAAAAGACAACCTAAAAGATAGAGCTTGTCCATTGAGAAGCAATACATTTATCAAATATGCTAGGAGAGAGGACAGAATAGAGAACGAGTAATGTTAAAGACCATTACTGCATTATTCTGCTTGAATGTGATCATAAGGTGAAATATAAAATGCTTTCTATGTAAACTGGACATAAAATCCAATGTCATCTTCCACAGTACAGTGATGAGAGATACCACTGACAAAAGGGTGGTCTGAGAGCCCAAGATAAGAAGATTTAAATGTCAACTAAGAGGGACATTTAACTGCTCCATGAGCATTAACAGAAATCAGAGGTAACAGAATAATACTGTTAAATCTGAGGGGCAACAGCAAACTAGTGAAAATAGCAACCTAGTGAAAACTTATTGAAGTTGATCTAAAATCATTCCATCATGATTTTGGGCTTTCTTATCAAAGTCATGAAAATTACACATTCAATGAAATCTACACATCTCTTCAAACATGTTCACAAAAATATGGCTTTGAAATAGTTCTTTGATGCTGAGGCTCTGACAGAAATAACAGTTTGTGACCTTTAACACAACACTAACTTGGGTAGAGACAACATCAAATGGAGTCATGATCCAAGGGCTGATGTATCTAACATTTAGTCTCCAGGGACCTTTCTGCTTGGACAACCATTTTAGTCTTTCTTCTAGAGTTTCCCTGTCTGTAAATGAAGGGATTGGAGAACCTTACAAAGCTCCCAGCTTTGGTGACAGACAAAATAAAGGCTATTTCCCACTGATTTCCTGTCCTGTCTTTACTGCTTTAAAATCCTCGGTGATGGGAGTTCCTTAGTCTTCCCGAGGCCTACTGTGCTTGCTGATCTTGTCAGCTTGACCCTGGATTGGAAGGGTACCCTTAGCTGAGGACTTGTCTCTATCAGACTGGCCAGTGGCCTTGTCTGAAGGACATTTTCTTAGCTTTCTAATTGATATAGGAAGGTCCTGGGCTGTGTAAGAAAGGCAGCAGAAAACGAGCCTGGAAGCAAGCTAGTAAGCAGTGTTTCTCCACATTGTTCGTTTGTTTTGTTTTGTTTTGTTTGTTTTGTTTTGTTTTGTTTTGTTTTGTTTTGTTTTGTTTTGAGACAGGGTCTTACTATGTAACTCTGGCTGTCCTGGAGCTTACTACATGGACCAGGGTGGCCTCACACTCAGGGATCTGCTTGCCTCTGCCTCCTGCCACTACATCCAGCTCCACCATGGTTTTTGCTTCAAGCTTCTACCTCAGTTCTTGCAGAGCCTTTGCCAGGTAACAGATTGTAACCTATAAGTAAAAGAATCTTTCTCTGCAAGTTGGCTTTGACTGGTGTTCTGTAACAGCAATAGAAAACCAAACCAGAATATTCCCATACCTGATCTGGAATGTGGCATGGGGACATCTGGCCCGAATGTCTCTGGTTCAAAAGTATCACTGAGATATCCAGTGTGATTAGATATCATGGATATCAGTGTGATTCCATAGCATTCCTCACTGACAGGAGGTGGGTCCTTCCTAACTACCACAATCCATGGTTTCATCTGAACAAAATTTAACCACTTTGGGGGGTATGTGAGATAAATAAGCATTTTTAAATTATAGTTGTGTCATTCCTTACTCAAAAAATAAATCACAGTGAACAAAGCTAAACAAAGAATTCTCAACTGAGGAATACTGAATGGCTGAGAAGCACCTGAAAAAATGTTCAACATTCTTAATCATCAGGGAAATGAAAATCAAAACAACCCTGAGATTCCACCTCACACCAGTAAGAATGGCTAAGATCAAAAATTCAGGTGACAGCAAATGCTGATGTGGATGTAGAGAAAGAGGAACACTCCTCCATTGTTGGTGGGACTGCAAGCTTGTACAGCAACTCTGGAAATCAGTTTGGCGGTTCCTCAGAAAATTGGACATAGTACTACCAGAGGATCCTGCAATACCTCTCCTGGGCATATATCCAGAAGATGTTCAAACTGGTAATAAGGACAGGTGCTCCACTATGTTCATAGCAGCCTTATTTATAATAGCCAGAAGCTGTAAAGAACCCAGGTGTCCCTCAGCAGAGGAATGGATACAGAAATTATGGTACATTTACACAATGGAGTACTACTCAGCTATTAAAAACAATGAATTCATGAAATTCCTAGGCAAATGGATGGATCTGGAGGGCATCATACTGAGTGAGGTAACCCAATCACAAAAGAACTCACATAACATGTACTCACTGATAAGTGGATATTAGCCCAGAAATCTAGATTACCCAAGATACAATTTGCTAAACACATGAAACTCAAGAAGAATGAAGATCAAAGTGTGGACACTTCGCCCCTTCTTAGAATTAGGAACAAAGCACACATTGAAGGAGTTACAGAGATCAAGTGTGGAGCTAAAACAAAAGGATCGACCAACCAGTGACTGCTGCAGCCAGGGATCCATCCCATAATCAGCCACCTAATACAGACACTATTGTATATGCCAGCAAGGTATTGCTGAAAGGGCCCTGATATAGCTGTCTTGTGGGTATACCAGTGCCTGGCAAACACAGAAGTGGATGCTTACAGACAGCTATTAGATGGAACACAGGGTTCCCAAGGGAGTAGCTAGAGAAAGGACCCATGGAGCTAAAAGGGTCTCCAACCCTATAGGTGGAAGAACAATATGAACTAACTAGTACCCCCAGAGCTCATGTCTCTAGCTGCATATATAGCAGAAGATGGCCTAGTTGGCCATCATTGGGAAGAGAGGCCCCTTGGTCATGCAAACTTTATATACCGCAGTACAGGGGAATGCCAGGGCCAAGATGTGGGAGTGGGTGGGTAGGGGAGCAGGGCGGGGGATGGGGGAGGGTTTAGGGGACTTTCGGGATAACATTTGAAATGTAAATGAAGAAAATATCTAATAAAAATTGAAAAAAAAGAGACATTTTGTTAAACATGAAATTAACTTTTTTGGATGATTTTCCTTGATTACATTAGATGAGAGGTTGACTCCTTGCAGCTATGTGTGGTGTGTGCAGGCTGGAGCCCTTGGTTTGGGAGTCTGGCTTTAAGCCCTGCCTGCAGGGCTGTAATTGAGTGTGGAGACAATGCATTTGGGGGTTGGATAATGGAAGATTTTCAGGGTGCTTCTGAATATCCACTGACTTGAAATAGCCCACTCTAGTGAGCTGTTATGTCTCTGAAGGAACAGCTTCATTCCAGGGACATCTTAAAAACAGTCTGTGGTAAATGTCAGGCCGTAGCTTCCATGGCAACCTGTCAACCATCTTTCCCTCACCTTTGCTTTGTGAAGCCAGGACATTCAAGTTTTCATAAATGTACTTTTATGCTCCGTTGTTCTAGTTAAAACTATAAAGGGAAATGCAACATCTGTGTCTTGTCGTAGGGATTAATTCATTTTTAGTTATAAAGAAATCTAAGTATCTGTCTCCAAGTCAAATACATAACCATCTAATAACAATACTAAGAATGTTATTCTTCACTCCATCAACTGCCAGCAGCTTCCAGATGAGAGGAGGGATTATATACGGCCTGGCCACAGAGGTCCCCTATCATTTTCTTGGTTTGTTTCACCTGTGGAATAAGAGATCACATTGGGCTGCGGAGTCAGCAAGATGACTCTGTGGTAAAGGTATTGCCTATAAGCCTGGCAACTTGAGACCTGAATTTGATCCCTGGCATGCCACATGCAAGCCTTGTGACTTACATACAGAAGCACTTGTTTGTTTGTTTGTTTGTTTGTTTGTTGTTTGTAGAGAGTGAGATATTTCATTGCGGATTGGAGATTGTAGGCTACTTTTCCAGATATAGATTCTGAAACATTTGGGTGCAAGACTGTTAGGGGTCAATGCCCATGAAGGACAAAAGGGAGAAGAAACTTGATTGTGCTGATGGAAAAGTTCAGCTGTAGTTGCTTACCCAGGAGGCATCATGGACAGGGCAAAGCCCACCTAAGGCTCTTCCTGAAGTGGAAACAACTGGACCTTTTTGCTCATGGCTGAACTGTCCCAGGCACAATTGTTTTCCAGAGCTGAGGCCAAAAGTGAAGTTTTCCATCATGAGCCCTTTAAAGAGAAAACTGGGATCTGGTCTTTGCCCATCACAGTTCACTGACTGGGGTGTGCAAATGAGTGGCTCTCAACCTATTCTGGCTTCTCTAACAGACTTCTGGCTCCCTCCCAGGTGCAGCTAGGTATAGTTCCGCCATTTGTACAGAAAGATGCTTCTGAGCCAGGACCGCCCCCGCCGCCAGACCACCATCATCCCTCTCTGAACGCAGCGGATAGGGCCGCCAGCGCACTCTCCAAACCCCAGGACGTTAGGCACACTTCGGGGTTAAAGGTGAGTGGAACGCACCAGGGGCCTTGAAATCGCAGAGGGTCCAGTGGCCAGTTGCAGCAGCAGCTGGAACAGAGGACCTCAGTCCAACCAGAGGCTGGGACCCCTCCCAGCCAGCCAGGACCTCCCCCGCTGCCGGACCGCCATCATCCCTCTCTGAACGCAGGGGATAGGGCCGCCTGCGCACTCTCCAAACCCCAGGACATTAGGCACACTTCGGGGTTAAAGGTGAGTGGAGGGCACCGGGGGCCTTGAAATCACAGAGGCACACATCAAGGTGAACAGCTGAACGCAGCATCTGTTCCTGCCCAATCCCTTGCGACCTGAGTCACCAGCCAGGACAGAGTTAGAGGCCCAGCCCAGGAGGGACTCTCCCTTCCCCTTCCTGTCTGGTCCTGTGCACCCACACCAGCCCAGGGCTAGGGCGCGAGCTCTGCGCACTCTCCACGGGACCCCCCAGACTGTCTTGGGACCACAGGTGAGCAGCTGAACGCAGCATCTGTTCCTGCCCAATCTCGTGCAACCTGAGTCACCAGCTAGGACAGAGATAGGCCCAGACCATTTCAGACTCTCCCTTCTGGCCTGCACCAACGCCAGGTCTCCTTGGTTAGAGATGGCAGGAGGTAAGCGTAAGAACAAAAGCAACNGCAGGAAATAATCAAACTCAGGGGTGAAATCAACCATGAGGAAACAAAAAGAACTATCCAAAGAATCAATCAAACCAGGAGCTGTTTCTTTGAAAAAGTCAACAAGATAGACAAACCCTTGGCCAGACTCACTAGAGGGCACAGGGATAGCATCCAAATCAACAAAATCAGAAATGAAAAGGGAGACATAACAACAGATCCTGAGGAAATTCAAAACACCATCAGATCCTTTGTGGCTGTGGTTGTAGGCATGCTCACATACACGGAGGACTACTCTCAGTGATGTGTGTTTATCCAACAACTCATGTTGCTAAGCATCTCGTCTGGATGTATTGGCCTTTTGTTCATTTTGTTACTTAAGTATGAAAATTTGATGTAAATTTGGGTTGTTTTACTGTTGACTTGGGAATGTTTTGAATGCTTTCTAGAGTGAAGTCATTAGATAAACAATGACATAATTTCTCTCATTCTAGTTATTATCTCCTTGTTGTGTTTTGATAGTGTTATTTGGTATATGGATCAGATTGTGTTTTTATCTCCAGGTTTGGTGAGAGACTTTGTATGGTAGACAGTGATAGCAGGACACTGAGTAAATCCTCTGCCTCATACACATTAGCATGAGCATATGATCTCCTACCACATGGACATATATGTACAAACAATACAAAACAAAAACTGTAGGTCATTTACAAGAAAACTGGTCTTTTACTAAATGTATCATTCTAACCCTGGACATTGTCTGATTAGTCCATTTTCTTTGGCCAACTGTGCATTTGAAGGCATGTCTTAGATACTGCTGCACAATCCAAGGTCATATAGATTTAATTGCTTTATTTTAAGAACTTTGTCTTTTTACCTTTACCATTTAGGTCCTTGAGCCATTTTGGCCTAACTTCCCTTTTGTGATGGGCAGAGTGGCCCTAGCTCATCCGGGTGCTTATCCAGTTGTTCTGTTCTCATTTGTCAGAGGGACCATTATTTCAGCATTGGGGAATTTAGACCAGTGTGAAAATGAGCTGACTGCAGATGTACAGGTTTGTTTCTGGACCCCAGTTCCACTCTCTGTATCTGCATCTTTCCCCTTAGTACTATCATCACTTGTCTGGTATAGCTCTTCAATCAATTTTGAAGCTAAAATATATATTTTCCAACTCACCTGTTTTTCAAGGTTGATATTGCTATTCTGAGTCCCTTTTCTAAACATTTTATAATATGCTTCTTACTTCCTGTAAAACAGGAAGATGAATTTTTGAAGTTTGCTTTGAATGTGCAGTTCTCTTTGTAACACTCCTGCTACATTAACATTATAAAGTCTTCCAACCCATGAGTAGGAGATTTATCCACTTCTTTTTGCCAATGCTATACACTTTCAATGTATAAACCTTATACTTCCTTGATTGCCTTTAGTTTTAAGTACTTTATTCTTTTCAATTCTATCATAAAGGGAAGGAATTTTTTCTCTAAATTCATCATTGTCAAATATAGAGATGAAATGGAGTTTTTATGATGTCTTTTATTTTGTGGCCTTGGTGAACTTGTTAACTTCAATACATGTCTTCATTCTTGGGGTGCTGTGTTCTGCATAAAGATGTGTCATCAGCAAACAGACATGGTCTTATGAAAATGTTGAAAAGAAGTGATAAAAATGATCACTCCAATTGTTAAGACCCAGTGTGAAATGTGCCTTCAGGGTTAGTGTTGTAGGCAGTGTCTCCAACTTGAGAAGATATTTTGAAAGTTCTGGAAGCTTCCCAGAAGTGGTACCTGGTGGGAACACAGTGGTACACAGGGCACTGAGAGTTTGATGATGAAGGTTGTGTCTTGTCTTGCTCAGCCCCTCTGGCTGCTTTCTGACCACTGTGAGGCAAGGCATTTTACTCTCAGTGTGCTTCTTCTTGGAAGCCCACACTCAGCACAGTTCCAGAGCTAACAGAGCCCAGAACTGCATTAAAACTTCTGAAAGAGTGAGTTGAAACTAATCTCTCTCTCTCTCTCTCTCTCTCTCTCTCTCTCTCTCTCTCTCTCTCTCTCACACACACACACACACACACACACACACAGAGCCAAGGGGAAAGTGGTCAACACTGTCTGAAACCTTGAGTTCAAATACATAACTCCATTGATCCTCACTTAGACTGCCATATTGGGTTTTTTGTCATGGACACAGGAAAGTGGCTAACACCATTCCTTCTTTCTTTTTCTTGGAGGAAGATAACTTCCTTTTTACTACCAGATTCAGTCTTAACTGTGGATTTTCATAAATATCATTCACTACTTCAGGGGACTTTTAGTGTGCTCTAAATTTCTGTGAAGGGGTTTTTTTTTTTTTAATAAAAAGACATGAAAAGTTTCTCAACTAATGGGTTGTGACCCCTTTGGGGGTCAAATGACCTTTTCATAGGGGCCACCTAAAACCATTGGAAATCACAGATATTTGTATTACATATCATACCAGTAGCAAAATTGTAGTTGTTAAGAAGCAACAAAAATAATTTTATGGTTAGGCGTCAGCACAACATGAAGAATTGTATTTACGGGTCACTGCATTAGGAAGGTTGAGAACCACTCTTAAGGGAGAAAAAGACAAGGAGACATGTTATAATTGAAACACAATTTCAAAAAAACACTAGATTCCCCACCCCCTCTCTCATTACAAGAGGCTTTTTCTATGTCATCTAGATTGGTCTGGTACTTAACCTGTTGCTCTGGCATGCCTTGACCTCAGGTCATTCCTTCTACTTCAGCTTTCTTAGTATAGAATGACAGGCATGAATCTTCATGCCCAAGACTCTTTATTCTCTCATCTTCAAAAATCACATTGATTTCAGGGGGGAGGGGGAATCAACCATGTCCTCCTGGGTAAATTCCTACCAGGCTCCATGGTTTTCCTTTGCACAGTACTAATGTGCCATAAAAAGACACTGGTGCCATGACATGCGCACACACATGTAGAAGACAGAGAACAATGTTTAAGAGTCTGTCCTTTCCTTCCACCATGAGTTCAGAGGATCATCTTCAAGTCCTCAGGATTGTCCAACATGTATTTTTTTTCCCCATCAGTACATCTTGCAGGCCCACACAGCCATTTTCTATGCTGCTAGACTCTGCTAAGATCTTCTGGCATGTTTAGTATCACTGCATGCAGGGAACATTGGCCTATGGGGTCCCTTGGTTCAGTTTTGTTAAAAAGATCATGCTAGTCTTCACTGAGTGAGTCAGGGTTTTTTTTTTTCCCTTTACTCCTTTATTTGAGAAGAATTTGGGAAGAACTGACCTTGGTTATTCTTTAAATGACTGGTATACAGTTCAATAGGGAAACTGACTCGCTTTTGACTTTACAGATTTTTTTTAACTTTGTTTTTGTTCTTAGATTTTTTTCAAGACAGGGTTTCTCTGTGCAGCCTTGACTGTCCTGAAACTGGCTCTGTAGACCAGGCTGGCCTCCAACTTAGAGACCTACCTACCTCTGCCTCCAAATTAAAGGCCCTGCAACTTTGAAGATCTTAAAAGCTGACATTTGAGTATTGTGCACATGCTCCTGCAGGGGCAGAGAATAAGTTGCTGGAGTTAGTTTTCCCTTGCTGGGAACTGAGGATTAGTGTCAACCACCTTTACCTGCTGAGCTCTTGTGCCAACATGGCAGGTATTTTTCTATTTTGCTTTGCTTTAAAATTACACACTCTGCTTTTGAGAGGCCAAATCTTTTAAGTTCAGACATCATTTTAGAGAACCTGACCTAAGTTTGAACTCAGGTAAAGTAACAGGCTGGTACCTAGCATTAGTTTCCAAGTTGCCCCCCAACAAAACCAGAACTTAGTTCCAACCTCTAGGCTAATCCCTAACAAGCCCTGCACCCCCAGGTTACAAGCTCACTCCTGCCTAATGACCACCAATGCAGAGGGGAACATAAATTAACTTTACGATGTGACTCCTAGCACCAGCTCCAGCCAAATATGTTAAAGGCTACATAGTAGCTTTCCAATTAGATGCTTGCACATTTACAACCCCCCCCCCCTTGCTGCTTACTATAAAACCTTGCCAGCCAAAGTATTTGGGCTTCCCCACAACCAAAACTGTCCTGCAGTGGAGCATCCTGAGCTAGGTCAAATAGAATAAAGACCCTGCTGTGAGTTGCATCAGATTGGCTTCTGTCTGTTTTTTGTTTTTTTTTTGCGGGGGCGGGGGGGGGGGGCATCAGTAACACTTCCCTGGCATTACATTTTGCTCTTCAGCTAATACAAATCTTTTGCCTGCTTGAAAAAGTAGCTGCAATGGCTATTCTTGGTTGCCAATTTGATTGCATCTGGAATGGCCTTTAATCCAGAAATGGAGGGCAGATTTTCTGCTTGGCTTGAAGTAGGTATATTCACTCATAGACCTTTAACCTGAACCATATCTTCTGCTGGAAACCTGTATAAAGACATGGAAGAAGCTTTTTGTTCCTTGCCTGCTTGCCCTCACCTTCCTCACACATCCATTACTTCACTGATGTTGGAGCCTACGTCTTTGTTACTGTAGCATATACTGAAGAACAGCTGACACATACAGCCTTCTATACTGAACAACTACTGGAATCTTGAACTTTCTATTTACAGTTAGCCATTGTTGGATTAGCTAGACTGCAGCCTATAAGTCCTTTATATAGAGAGATATAGATTTGCTCTATAAGTTCTGTTACTTTAGAGAACAATTGCTAATACAGTCATCTACTTTCTTGAGTTTTAGAGAAACAAATGTAATTGCCTCATCTTATAGTGGTAGCAGTATGAGAGAAACCTGAGTGATTCTCGCAACAAAACCTGTGTTTTAAGTCACTGTTTACCAAAACCTATAATTTTATTTGTCTATGATGTGTTTTCATAAAGTCAGTATGCTAATGTTTACAAGTTCAAATTATGGAAAGCTATAAAATGTTATGCATATATTGTGTATTTATTTTCAGTATATTTCAGACTATGTAAAGATTTAACATGTACATGCCATGATTGTCATACTAGTTTTCAAACAATGTTTTTTACTTTTCCATCATTCACTCTGTCTTGAGACCTCTCCTATTACTGGTAATTCACGTAAATATCATATTAAATTACTGCTTAGCAATCTACTGTGTAATTCTTTAGCACAGAACTCTGCTCTTTTTTTCTGTATACTATTTGGCTTGTGAATCTGTGCTGATATGAAGACCATCTCCAAGTTTCCTTAGTCCTAACAGCCTGACATTTTTCATTATTGTTCACATAGAAGATACATATCTGCAGCCTTTAGGCAGAACACTTGCAGGAATCTGTTCTCACCATCTCCCTCCATTCTCTGGGGGCTGCATGGAACCTCACAGTGGACCCAGCCTTCTATCTTCACCTCATCTTTTTATCTCACCACTAATACCTGGTGGCACTCTCTATCTGGAACCTAATGGCCACAAGTAGGTGATCTTCACTCTCCTTCCTGTCCTCTATTGCAAATTTCCTTGTCCTATTCCAATCCCTGTAGCAAGCCACTTGCAGGGACCTGTCCTCCCTCATGATTCTGTCCCTTGAGGACTCTGTTGAACACTGTAGCAAGGCAAGCTCTTCTCCTGTCTGTGAACCCTTTCAGCAGTTCTAGCCCATCTCCTTCCTTTTGGGTCAACCCCATTACCTAGAAACATATTATCCCCAGGAATCCCAGTGTTAACATCTGGCAGTTTTTAAAAACACTGTGTCATGCAACTCACAGCCACTATACATTCCTAAGATCCATAGAGGGCAACAGAAACCAAAGAATAGAATGCCCATTCCACAAAGACAAGACCAGATAGCAACACCTAGAATTACAATCATCCAAAACCAGATGCCTAGACACAAGCCCTCAAACACAATCATTAACACCCAAGGCAATATATTACCAGAACTCAGAAACCCTACAGCAGTAAGCTCTGAGAAATGTAATAAGAATCATAAGACAAGAACTTCAAAATAACAATTATGAGTCTTTGAAAGTCTTTTAAATGAAGACTTTGTAAATGCAAACAAACAGTGGAAGGAAATGTTGCAAATAGTTCAAGATGTGAAAGTTGAAACAGAATCCCTAAGGAAAATCCAAAGTGGGGTAAAACTGGAAATGAAATTTAGGTAGAAAACAAAATCTTACAGACTATTCTCACCAACAGAATATAAAGCTGAAAAGAGATTATCAATAATTGACAAGAAGATATAGGAAATAGTTATCTCAGTCAAAGAAAATGTAAAATCTAAAACAACAGGCACAAGTATCTACATAATATAGAAAACTGTGAAAAGACCAAATCTAAGAATAAAGAGAATAGAGAAAATAGAATAAACACAGGTGAATGGTATAGAAAATATTGCCAACAAAATCATAAAAGAAAATTTCCTTAACCTAAAGTTGGAGATATCTATCAAGGCCTATGAAGCATACAGAACATGAAATAGACTGGACCAATACATATAGTACATAATAATCAGTACATAATTTTTAAAATACTAAGTGTACAGAACAACAACAACAAAAACTATGTAACATAGAAAGGCAGAATTAGAATACTTCAGATTTTTTTTAAATGGAGACTTTAAAACCCAGAAAGACCTGGAAAGCTGTTCTATAAACTCTATGAGACCACAGATCATCTAATTAGATGCAGAAAGTTTTTGACAAAATAACATACTCCTTCAAGATAAAAATTTTGGAGAGACTAAGGATCCAAATTACATACTTTAACATAATAAAGGTGGTTTTCAGAAACCCTAAAGCTAACATCAACTGAAATGGAGAGAAACTCAAATCATTTTCACTAAGATCAAGAAAAAGACAAGATTGTCTAATCTTTCCATACCTAATTCAATATAGTACTCGAAGTCTTAGCAAGAACAACAAGACAACTGAACGTGATAAAGGGGATGCAAATGGGAAAGGTAGTAAATAAAGTATCTTTGCTTGCTGAGAATATGACAATATGTCATATTTATGCAATAATGCTGTATTTTACTACTTGGCTGAAAGTCGTTATCAGCTGTAAGTTTCATGGTGGAGATTCTAGGGTCACTTATACATATTGTCATATTCTCTGCAAGCAAAGATACTTTATTTACTACCTTTCCCATTTGCATCCCCTTTATCACATTCAGTTGTCTTAACATAGGTCTTAACCAATCTTGAAAGGACAGTTTTCAGCATCATATAGAAACACATTACAGAATTGCTACAACAATATTGAATAATAAAATAATTGTTGAAGGTTTTACCTTTCTCACTTCCTAGTTGTACTACACAGATATAGTAATAAAAACACTGTGGTTTTGGCACACAAACAGACACATTGTCTAATAGAATAAAATTGAAGACTCAGATATAAGTTTATATATCTACTGACATGTAAATTTTTTTTATGAAGAAGGCAGGAATACACACTGGAAAAAACTTGTCAAACTGGATGGCTGCATGTAAAGAGATGCAAATATGTCCAAATACTATCAATTCTAAACTCAACTCCAAATAGATCAAGGACCTCAACATAAGACAAGATCCATTGAACCTGATAGAAGAGAAAGAAGCACATAGTCTTGAACTCATTGATATAGGAAATGTCTTTCTGAACAGAACACTAACAACACAGGAATTAATAACAACAATTAATATATGGGACCTCATGAAACCAAAAAGCTTCTGTATGGCAAAGGACACCATATTTTGACAAAACATCAGGCTACAACATGGGGAAAAGATGTTACTAATTACACATGTGATAGAGGGCTAATACCTAAAATAGATAAAGAACTCAGAAAAACTGGTCATCATGAAAGAAATAACCCAATTAAAATGGGGTACAGATATATGCAGAGTTTTCAAATGACTGAAAATCACCTAAAGAAATATTCAACATCCTTAGCCATCAGCAAAAGACAATTCCAACTATTTTGAAATTTCATCTCATTTCTGTCAGAATGGCTAAGATCAATAAAACAAGAGACAGCTCATGCTAGCAAGGATGTGGAATAAAGGAACACTCATCAAATTGCTGGTGGAAGTGCAAACTCATATAGCTATTGTGGAAATTAGTGTAGCCATTCCTAGGAAGCTGGAAACAGATCTGTGTCAAGATGCAGCTATATCAGTCTTGGGCATATGCACTATGAACTCTGTATCGTACTAAAGAGACACTTGGCCATTCATGCTCCTTACTGCTTATTCATAATAGCTAGATATTTGAAACTATGTAGATGTACATCATTGGATGAATGTATAAAGAAAATGTGATAGATTTACACAATGCATTAATAATCAGCTCTTAGAAAAAACAAAATTGAAATCATGAAATTCTCAGGTAAATGAATGGCTCTCAGGGGAAAATAACAACAATAACAACCAACAAAAACCTCAACAACAACAACAACAACAACACAACCTTCTGATTGAGGTAACTTAGACTCAAAATGACAATAATAGTATGTGTTTACGTATATGTCAATGTTATTTGTTAAGTCTTCAATAAGTAGGTATAATCCATATTATCACAAAGGTTACGTCTAAGGTAAGGGACCAAGGAGAAAAGAAGGCTCTTCTAAGGAAGAGAAAATAGAATATGCAGTTATGGATGGAGAAAGAATGGGTAGGATTTTGGAATGGGAGGATTATATGGAGAGGGAAGAAAAGATGGGGTGAGGGAGAAAATATGGGGAGGGACAGCTAAAGCTAAAAGACATTTGAGGGGTCATATGGACATCTACTATAATAGATGATTATTAAAAGATACACCTGTGTGAAAGAAATCTAAATGTAATCAGCAAAAATTTGGGGAGACAAAACCTCGACTAGACCACTCTTGACACCAAAGGAAACTTCCAGTGCCAGGAACTGGTTACATCTAATTAACATTTGATCAAAGAGGCCCCATGGAAAATCTCAAACAATCAGGGCTATTGTGAAGGATTTTGGTTGCTCTCATAAGATGATGGCAAGGTTCTATTGCTAAAGACAACATCTATATTTTCTTGAACCTGGAGAAGTCCAACTGGTGCCTCCCCAGAACCTTCACCCCTTTGAAAAAGCATTAATGGGACTGAAAGGTGTAGAGGGATTTCCCTTAATTGTCTGATTGGCTAATAAGGATGACAAATTGCCTATTGCTGAGCGAAAATGAGGAGAAAGGTTTTCTTGGCAAGACAGGAAAAGAAGGGGATGGGTAGCTGGGGGAGATGAAGTACAGAGGGAGAAAAGCTGGAAGGAAGATGGAAAAGAAGTGCATAGCCTGGAGAAACTGCAAGTCACAAGGGATTTCACAGCTGGGGAAGAAAGTAGTATAGAGGTATATCTGCCCAATATAGGCATACAGTTTATAAATATATAACTGAGTTGTGTTTTCCTTGTATGGGCTTATTGGGGTTAGAACTTTACTGCAACAGGAAGGAACTCTGAGCAGTATCAGAGGAAAAAGGTAAATACCAATGTAGCTATACACCCTTTGATCTGCAATAGTCATCTACCTGCATGAGCTGGTACAATAATGGTACTAAAGTTGTAAGAGAATCCAATCACTATCTCACTGGATTTAAGTCCTACTCTATGAGATGAAACTCATTTCTGACACTGCTTTGGTGACCAAGAACCTTATACTAGGTAAGCTAGGGACCTAAGGGAAAACTACGTACCATTTTTCTGCTTAAGAAATGTAGCAATACATTTCCAGTAGATGGAAACAAATACAGACACCTACAACTGGACAATGTGAAAAGGGTGAGAGACTTTAGAACACCCAGTCCTAAAAGGGACATTTATATCAAATCTTTCCCCTCAGATCTCAAAGAAATTTTTGAAAGAGGAGGCAGAACTGTGGAGATGGAAGATACCAAGAAATCACTGCTTTCTAGACACAACATGATTGATGCATATAGAAATCACAACAATTGTGACAGCAAGCACAGTTCCTTCACAGGTTTGGGCCAGATGTGGGTCTCAGAGCCTCCATCTTTAACCGAAGCTATCTCCAACTGCCAACCTTCAATAAACAAAAAAGTCAGTTCTCTTCAGTGGTATCTCACTGAGTATTTCCCAAACCACAGTTAAGGGCAAGCCCCATGCAAACATCAGATCACCAATAGTAAATTAACTCACTGGTATCTTTGGAGGGACTTTATGTTTCACAATGCTTTGTCATTTCCTATCGTATGCTTTGCTTATTTATTAATTTTTTGCTTTTATAGGATTGCTGTGTGTTTGTGTTTCTTAGGCTTTTTCCTTTGATTTTTTTTCTAGTGGTTTATTTTAATCTATTCTGGGAAGTGGTGAGGGTTTTGGATGAACTGGGGAAGGAGAATATATTGTAATGAAAAATACATTTCTGGAAGAAGGAGGAGGAGAAGAAGAGGAAGAGGAAAAGGAAGAAGAAGAAGAAGAAAAAGAAGAAGAAGAGTCTTAAGGTTTTAAAATATGCTAAAAGGTCATATATTTGCATAAAAGGAAACTTCAGTTTGATATTAGCATTGTTTTAGAAAGTTTTGCAATTCATTAGGCTGAAGCATGAGAGTGGTTATGTTGTGAGAATTACTTGAGTTTGTGTCCTGCTGCTACCATAATGAGATAATTACTACATATCCTAAAGTCCTGGCAAGTAGATTTTAGATAAGATTTCTTTTACATGTTGTATTTAGGGAGAAATGTGGCAGGAACAAACTGGTTCTTCAGACACAGAACTCAGTGCCATCATTTCTCCTTATTTGTTTTCACCTCTGCAAATAGGAGGCTTCTCTTCCCCGAGCCATGTATTCTATGATAGAAGTAAAGGTAACTCCTGCACATGTGCCTAGAGGTACAATGGAGCAGTACTTACCCATGGAGTCCGTGATATTCTCATTAAACCTCAACTTGCCAATAAAGTGGATATTAGCTTGGGGCAGCCATTTTGCTTGTTTGATAGTCTCTCTAAGTAATGCAGTTTAGCATCAAAATTGCACCATTATCAAACATGCAATATCAATATGCTAATGTATCTCAAATGAGCCTATAATTCAAAACAGAGAGTGGAAAGTACAATAACAATTTTACAAAAAGTGATTAGGCTTTTTTGCCCTTTATCACAATGAACATTAGTAACTAGAAGTTTGAGACAGTGGTGAGCCAGTTCTTATCAGAAACAATATTTTCACCTTTGTTTTTGTTACCTTAACATTTTCTATGAAAACAAAGCCAAATGAACAAGGAACTACATAAATTACATACTAGTTATGCTCTCAAATAGCAACATGGCTCACTTTTCTTGTGCACAGACTCACTGATACTTCTGTATTTGTGCAGTGATTGTGTGTTCATGTATATGTGTGTGTGTGTGTGTGTGTGTGTCTGTGTGTGTGTGAGAGAGAGAGAGAACAATAAGTTGGGTAAATATATATATTTATATTATATATTCTAATATATATTAAGATTATTTCTTCCTGTCTACTCTTTTTTGACTATTGTTTTCTTGTTTTCCTAGAGCTTTCAAGTGTGTCATTGTGTTATTAATATGAAATCTCTTCTTTTTTGGTGTAGGCATGTAGCTCTATAAGTTGGCGTCCTAGAATTGCCTTTATTGTATTCCATATGTTTGAATATGTTATCTTTCCATCTTCTCTCAGCTTTGAAAATATTTTCATTTCTTTCTTGATTTCTTTTTTTTAGCCAATTTTCATTTTTTAGTGAGATGTTCAGCTTCCATGAATTTGTGGGCTGTCATTACTGTTGATGATATTTAGCTCTAATCCCTAATAGAAATATAGAATGCTGGGTGTTGTTTCAATTTTTTTTTTATCTATTGTGCCTTTCTTTGTATCCTAAATGTAGTCCACTTTTGAGAGAGTTTCATGGGAAGAAGGCATATGCTTTAGTGTTTGGGTGGAATGTTCAGGATGCCAGCTAGGCCTATTAAATTTATAATTTTATTTAACTTCAGCATTTCTGTTTAGTTGTTGTCTGAATGACCTGTCTGTCGGTGAGAGTGCACTACTGAAGTCATCCAGCATCACTGAGGGAGTGTCAATATGGGATTTTAGCTGAAGTAGTGGTTTATTTTTTGTTTTTGTTTTTTGTTTGTTTGTTTTTATGAGCCTGGGTGCCTTTTTGTTTGGTGTATAGATGTTTAGGATTGTAATATCCTCTTGGGTTTTTCCTTTAATGAGAATAGTATTCATCCTAATCTTTTCTGGTTAATTTATGGTTTGAAAGATCAACAAATGACTATTTCTAATGAACGATAGTCATTAGCACCATGAAGAGAGTAGGGTGCCAGGCTGGTTATTCTTTAGAACTGTGTTTCAGAGCCTTATAGGGTTGAGGGTAGAGCAACTGGAATGACTGGCATAGGTTTCTAGGACCAACATGCTTTGTGTCACTTCCACACTGCTTGTAGAGAGAGTGAAAGTTCCCCAGTGACAACTGAAGGCCACTGTCTGTGAGAGAGCTAGGGATAAGAACCCCAAGTCCCCTGCAAAGCTGTTTGATGAAATCATCTTCTTCTGGAGGGTGCTGCTAATTAAGCTCTAAGGAATTCTTAAAAATGCTAAACAAAGGGTTTGTAGTAGTAAAGCTGTCTTGGCTTGGGAGTCAGTAAGGTCTGCTGCTTGCTGATAAGGTAGCCATATCAATTTACAGCAGCCATCCCAACCAGCAGTTCTAAACTGGAAATCAGAGGGAAGCAAATTAGACTTAATCAGAAATACTTATGGTGAGAAACTAAACAGACAAGTAACACTTTAGCTGTAGGGCATATTGTGTATGTGTGATGCTCACAGTGAACAGGAGCGAGTCCAACAGCAGTAAGAGAACACACTGTTATACTGAATAGGAAAAAAGTACACTTAAGGCTGGGGAGAAGAAAGCTCAATGGAAAAGCCATACAAGTAGGACCTGAATTCTGATTTCCAGAATCCACATGAAGAGTCAGATACCTATAATCCCAGAACAGGGGAGATGGAGACAAGAGGGTCTCTGTGATCCCCATAACCTGCCAGACTAGCTGAATGGGTGAGCTCTAGGTTCAAGGAATGATTCCCCCCTCAAGGGATGGAGAGTGATTGAAGAAAATATCTAACATCATCCTTAAGCCTATATGAATGCACGTGCAAAACACACACAAAACACACACACACCACCACCATTACCACCACCACCACCAGAAAATAACAAAATAAGTTTTATAAACTTAACATTTCTCTGCTGTGAGACAAGCATTTTTAATGGGGATATTTTCTCTTTCAATGAGAATCCAGTGAGATATATACATAGTATTTTCAGCCATGTATATTAGCTTGTTATATGGCAAGTTGACACTTGCTAGAGCTTTCAGAGAGGAGAAAGCCTCAGTTGACAAAAAATGCCTGTATAAAATCAGACTGTAGGCAAATCTACAGGGCATTTTCTTAATTAACAAAAAAGAAATTTAAGCATTAGCAAATTTATGAGTGAGGGCTCAGCCCACTATGAGTGGTTGCATACCTAGGCTGGTGGTCCTGTATTCTAAAAGCCACAAGAAGCAAGCCAGAAAGCAGTACTCCTCCATAGCCTCTACATCAGCTCCTGACTCCAGGTTTCTGTCCTGACTTTCATTCATGATGAACTCTGATATGGAAGCACAGCGGAATAAACCCTTTCCTCCTCAAGTTGCTTTTGTCATGTTTTTTTGTTACAGGAATAAAATCACTCTGACTAAGACAACTTGGTACCAAGAAGTGAGGTATTGCTGTGACAGCACTGACTATGTTGTTTTGGGGGAGGATTATGGGAAGACTTAGGAGCTCTGGACAAGAAAAGCTATTGAGAGGCAGTAAGATGTTCTGTAGGAGCTTGAGAGATAAGAATGTTCAGAGCAAAGCAGAGCTTTAGCGTTTACAATGATTCTATTGCACCATTTGGGTTAGCTGGGGCCGAAGAATCAGTTTACCAAGATACCAGAACCACTAAAGTAAAACATTTGCTTTATGAGATAATGGATGGTAGTCAGCTGAAGCTGACCAATCTTCTGTGATTAAGAAGAGACCAGTGTCATTGAGGTGACATCTGGGAAGTGTTTGCTTACATTGAAGCTGTGTTCCTGAAGTTGCCAAGCTTGTACCTTGTGCTGGCAGCCACTCTTAGTAGTGTAGGAGTTACTGAGGTGGGACTGGCTTCAAAGGTATGAAGGAGGGGGATCAGAGAGCAGCTGAGCATTTGAAGCTCCAGCTTCAGGAGCAGTTAAAGACCCAGGACTGAAGGGGTCATGCAAAGAAATTGAGTTTTGACACTAAGAATAAAGCGAATCTGTAGGTGAAAGTGCAGCTGTGTTACTGCAGAAGACTCTAGCATACTGGAGATGATGAGGATGACCCGAGGATGAGCACTAAGAATAACAGCAGCCGTGAAGTGGAGCCAGCTGAAGTAGAAGACAAGCTCTGTGTGCTGTAGAGGGTGAAGACAGAAACGTGACCCCTTGGAGGAGCCCAGATCATGAGTGAATCCTGGACATTGAACATTGAGTTGTTTATATTGTTATATTGTATATAGTTGTTTATATTGTTATATTATATATAGTTGTTTGTATTGTTATATTATATATAGTTGTTTATATGGTTATATCATATATAGTTGTTTTGCTTTGTTCAGATTTTGACTGTGCTCTGCTTCTTCTTTCTAGAGGCCAAAAAATATTTACTTTAATTTTGGTTTTTAAGGAGCTCAGAGTTGAAAGACTTTGAACTTTTGAAAGAGTTTGTATTTATAAAAGAGATTGGATATTTTAAAGAGACTGGAGTTTCAATGTGTTCAAATTTTTTTCTTTTTTTTTTTTTTTAGGTATTTAAGATGATAGTTTAAGGACTGTTGGGTCATATTACTATATTAATAATAATGTACCATCTTGGGGATAAAGGAGAAAGTAAGGTTTTAATTGAAAAATCATGTGTTTGTATGTCAAATTAACAAGGGGTCATTTGTATTGGCTAGTTTTATGTCAACTTGACACAAGCTAGAGTCATCAGAGAGAAGGGATCCTCAGTTGAGAAAAATGCTTCCATAACATCAGGCTGTAGGCAAGCCTGTAGGTTATTTTTTTAAATTAGAGATTTATGGGTGAGGGCCCAACCCATTGTAGGTTCTGCCATCCCTGGCCTATTGGTCCTGGGATCTATAAGAAAGCAGACTGAGAAATCCATGAGGAGGCAAAAGCCAGTAGTAAGCCGGCCTCCATGGCTTCGGCAGCAGCTTCTGGCTCCGTTTCCTGCCTTGCTTGACTTTCTTTGACTTCTTTGATGATGGACTATGATGTGGAAGCATAAGCTGAATGAATAAATCCTTTCCTCTCCAACTTACTTTGGTCATGGTGTTTTGTTGCTGCAACAGAAACCATGAGACTCCATCCAAGCAGAGGGAGTTTTCATTAAGGAGAAAGGAAAATAAAACATACACAGCAGGTGGCTGTTATTTCTCAACACTCTGGGGGGGGGGGGAGGTCGGGAACCCCTGTAGAGCAGCAAACTAACTTCAACAGAGAGAGAGTCAGTGTGAAATTTTCACTTGACTCTTGATAGCTCTTTGCTGTTTGTTTAAATAGAAAAAAGGGAAGAGTATATTCAAATAAGGACAGACACTGTCTACAGAATAGCAAAGGATATGTCAGAATTTCAGTAAGACATAGCCTGAGAAAGTTCTGGGTGCATGGAGACATAGACAAAGGCCAGAGTTAGGTTTTAAGTCTGATATCTCACTGAGTGCAGCTAACAAGTGGTTAGATTATGGTATATAGTGCTTATGTGCACATACATAGCCAGGGAGCTACAGATACAATGTACACTAATAAATGTTATATGTTTCCTAGACTGGAAATTTCAAGACTATCCCTTCAAAGAATTTGTTTGTTTCCTGAGTGTGCTCTTTGTAGCATTTAACAATTTTATCAAGTAAATAACTTATGGGACACAGACTTACTCATTCATTGAGGAAACATTTAATACATGTGTACTGTGCCTTATGTATTATGCTTGGCCTATGGAAAGCAGAATGTGAGGCACAGTTCTGACTTTCAGAAATTTTATGTCTTATGGGAGGACAATGCTTTAAATCTGTAGGGTGGAGGCTCTATTGCTGAACACTCCTCTATCATGTATAAGGCCCTGGGTTCAATCCTCAGCACTGCCAACAAACCAAAAGGTTAGATTGCCTTCCCTTTCCTTCCTTCCTTCTTTCTTCTTTCTTTCCCCTTTTCTCTTTTGCATTCTTTTCTTTTCTTTTCTTTTCTTTCTTTCTTTCTTTCTTTCTTTCTTTCTTTCTTTCTTTCTTTCTTTCTTTCTTTCCTTTGTTCTGTTGTTCAGTGGAACACAAAGTTTTATTTGCTGCAATTCCTGAGAAGGCATTAAAATTTCCAACTTGATTAATTCTTGGTTTTTAAAAAATAGATACAAGGAACTATAAAGTGGTGGCACAAAATCCATTGATGTAGAAAAAAACACCAACAATGTTCACCTCAAAAGTGTGTACTCTGGAACTCATGCCAGGCTTTCTCTATCCAAATGTCAGACTTGCTTGTCACTTGGCAGTGAGACAAAGACTGTGCAGAGCTGGTGGCCTCTGCTAGAACAGGCCACTACTGAGGATTCAGAAAACAACTTCAAAGAATCAACTCTTGCTCTGATACTTGTGGCTTTTAGATTGCACTTCAGAAAGCATCAAGGACACCCAAGGTTACCCTGTCAGTTTACCACCAGCTGCTGCCACTTGAAGGAGTTACTTACCATTTGATATTGATATGTGCATGCCACTTGAGCTGAGAGTTATAAGTAGGAGAGGGTGTAGTGTCTCCACAAGCACAGGGTTTATCCCATACTGATTGGTGCACTGCTTTACAGCGGCTAGAACACACTGCAGGTCTGCACAGAGGCTAAGAGAGTACAGGGAGGTGGGGTTGTTTATGTGTTTATAAAAAGATAAAGATATATAAGAATATGTTCTATGGGCATGTGGTAAGGTATGGGCAAGAGGGGGTGCCTGGGCAACCCCATGCCAAGGCATCCCTTCCTTCTGAGGGACCAGCCACACAGTGGTATGGAATAGCGTAGAATTTATTCAAGGCATGGGGAGGGGAGTTAAGAGAGTAGTAGAAAGTAGAGGCAGATAAAGGCAGAGAGAGAGAGAGAGAGAGAGAGAGAGAGAGAGAGAGAGAGAGAGAGAGAGAGAGAGAAAGAAGAAGAAGAAGAAGAAGAAGAAGAAGAAGAAGAAGAAGAAGAAGAAGAAGAAGAAGAAGAAGAAGAAGAAGAAGAAGAAAAGAGGAGTGGAGAGGAGAGGAGAGGAGAGGAGAGGAGAGGAGAGGAGAGGAGAGGAGAGGAGAGGAGAGAGAAAGAATAGATGCTGGCCATGAGCACTTGGAGAGAGAGGGGGGAAGGGAGAGGGTAGAGAGGGGGAGCAGGAGGGCAAGAGGCAAGAGAGAGGCAACAGGGAGAGGAGGGGGTAGGCAGACCCTTTTATAATGGGCCAGGCCTACCTGGATGTTGCCAGGTAACTGTGGGGTGAAGTTTAGACAGAATGCTAACAGTTGTGGACCAGGAGAGATGTTAAGGCAGACTTTACCACTCCATCATTAGGTAAGTTAGTCTATTCCAGGCAGAAACCTGAATAATGTAGCACTGATAGAATGTCCAAACATCTGGAATGCAAAGTGTGACCAAGCTCTCCACCAAGACCATTGGCACAAGCTGACACTGCTTCTTTGCACTAATAACAGCCCAGAGAAAGACTTAGCGTACACTTACAAAAGGAGTTCAACAGTTGCCCCAGGGCAACTGCGTTGATCTCTGAGGACAGAGTAGACATCTTCCAACCACAAAGGAAAACCCCAAATACTGTTCAAGGTAAAGGTTGCTGCTATCCACTTTGTGTCTGATAACCTTCTGCTGCAGTCTTTCCTCTATGACCTACATTTAGAGATAACTTTCTGTTGTCTAAGAGTCATTAAAGCTCTTAACTTTGTCCCTTTATAGCCAACATCAGCTTTAGTGGCTTTATTAGTGGCAAGGACATGCCCTTAGCTCAGGTTACACTTTGCCAACTCCACTCACTCACTGGGATGCAATCTCTCAAGGAGACATTAGGGTTGGTCTGTTTAGGCATCAGCTCCACCTACAAGCCAGCCATCATTTGTTGAAAAATACTCTGGTCCCCTCACTTGGCAGCTTATATAAGTAAGCTGTCACCCAATTAAACACTAGTGAAAACAGACAAGGCAAGAAGCAGAGCTGACCTCAAGCATAGCTGCTTTTAGTTCCATTTTTGCCTCTATTCCTGCTCCCTCCATCTGCTTTCTTATTGAGAACAGCAGTAATGAATATCAAGGTGATTCCAGGATATCACACAGGGGAGCCTGATGTGCTCCAACCATTTTGTTGCAGTAATTCATTGCCAAGTCATCATCTGAGGAAGCCCATTAACTGAAGGTAATGTGGAAGAGGCCTGAGGAGGAAGAACTGGGGACACTAAAAAAAAGGACAACTATATTATTAATGGTGGAATCATCTATGGGCCATTTGGTTACTATATGTGACTAAGAATTACCAAAAAATACAGGAAATACAAAATAAAAAGAAATACAAAATTAACAACAGCAACAAAATAAGCAGCAAAGCAAAACAGTGAGGCATTCACAGTCCTTACCCTTCAGTTTTACCCTTCAAAACCCAGGAATGAGTAATATCCCAAGCAGCTGGTATTTGGTAATTTCCCAACTCCTTCCACATATACGTTTTCAGATACCCAGTGAAAATATGAAGGTACCAGTGAAAATACCAACAGGGAGAAGATGCAAAGAGCAAGATTCAGACAATTCTACTTTATTGTTTCAGCACTAGAGTATATAACAGCTTTTTAGGGGTATGTGTGGAAGTGGGAAAGGTGGAATGGTTATCATATAGAACTGAGTTATCATGCAGGAGGGAAGCCAGATTTGGACATGTGTGCTGAGTTATGTAGCCTTGTAGAAAACTCTGTACAAGGTCATTTTTCAGATAAGGCCAGCCAACTGTGTTCAGGGACACTCTAGAAATAGAGACAGGTAGGCCTCGCGGAGAATGGGAGTCCCCCATTTTGTGCCAAGCTCAGAAAGCCATCCACTCATAAGAGACTGTTACCTTGATAGCAGGGTTCCTCAACAATACCTTCTCCAAATACAAATATCCAGCAACTAGGCCAGAGCCACTGTTCACGTGATGACCAAATCTTCCCCTTATGAGACTTTCACTATTTACTTTTCAAAATCAAAATTCTTGTAAAACATGGTGAATCAAACCTAGATGAATTCAGCAAAGGAAAAACATTGTTCTGTTCCTTGTGACTGTGAGTTGAATATGAGCTGACAACTGATGAAACATGCAGCAAAAGTAACACTGCCATGACCTGAGTGGTGAGGCTCATAGCAGGGGCATCAGGGCTCTGGACCTAAACAACTGCTGTTTCCAGCATGGATTGAGCACACTCTGGGCAGTTCTCAAGGGGCAGGATGTCAGAACACATGGTTCCATTGTGTGTAGAAAGGTTGCCTTTACTGTAATCTTGATTAATTCTTTTAGCATGCCATACAATGTGTTTTTGCTATCCTACTCTTCTCTCTGAGGAGACCCAATCTACCTCCTCATTTTCTCTTTTTCTTTAATTATCATCATATTTATATGAACATGTAGAAATATAACCTGCTACAACTATTTAGTGTTGCTTGTATTTCTGTTTATTTAGGGCTAACAACTTGGTATTGACTAACCAATGAAGGATCCCATCCTGGAGGAAACACTGATCCTCAACCTTTCAGTAGTCTTTAATGATTTGTAGCTTATCTAGGGTTAGAGCCTGTCGTGCACTGGGGCTGGGCTTTGAGATTTCAGATGCTCAAGCCAGGCCTAATGTCTCTTTCTCTTCCTGTTGTCTACAGATTAAGATGTAGAGCATTCTCAGCTCCTTCTCCAGCACCATGTGGATCTGTGTGCTGCCATCCTTCTTACTATGATGGCAATGAACTAAACCTATGAATAGTAAGCTATCATCAGTTAAATGTTTTCCTTTATAAGAGTTGCCATGGCACAGCAATAAAATCACAACTAAAACAGGCCTTTAGAGAGTTTGCCCATCCATGCTGAAATATTAACTGTTATCATTGAACAATGATAACTGTTGTTATCATTGAACATATCTTGCTTAGACTGCCACAATACTGAGGTTTCATAGATGCAGCTTCCCTGTCATATCTAGAGGACATAGTACTATAATTGATGTACTTGTCTTCTGGTTCTTGTAATCTTTCATCTCCCTATCCCTTGATACTTCCTGAACTTTAGGTATCGGGGTTGTATTGTGGATGCATCAACTGGGTCTAGGCACCCATGGTCGGTTATTCTCTGCATTTTGACCAGTACTAGCTTTCTGTAATGAGATCTGTCTGCAGCAAAAGGAAGCTTCTTTGATGAGTAGAGAGAGCTACTCTTACATATGGATATAAGGATTAGTATTTAGAATGTTCATTAGGTTTAAGAAAGTGGTCAGTATCCATTCCTCTGTTGAGGGACACCTGGGTTCTTTCCAGCATCTGGCTATTATAAATAAGGCTGCTATGAACATAGGGGAGCACATGTCCTTATTACCAGTTGGAACATCTGGATATATGCCCAGGAGAGGTATTGCAGGATCCTCTGGTAGTACTATGTCCAATTTTCTGAGGAACCACCAGACTGATTTCCAGAGTGGCTGTACAATCTTGCAGTCCCACCAACAATGGAGTAGTGTTCCTCTTTCTCCACATCCTCGCCAGCATCTGCTGTCACCTGAATTTTTGATCTTAGCCATTCTGACTGGTGTGAGGTAGAATCTCAGGGTTGTTTTGATTTGCATTTCCCTGATGATTAAGGATGTTGAACATTTTTTTCAGATGCTTCTCAGCCATTCGGTATTCCTCAGTTGAGAATTCTTTGTTTAGCTCAGTGCCCCATTTTTTAATGGGGTTATTTAATTTTCTAGTGTCCACCTTCTTGAGTTCTTTGTATATATTGGATATTAGTCCCCTATCTGATTTAGGATTGGTAAAGATTCTTTCCCAATCTGTTGGTGGTCTTTTTGTCTTATTAACAATATCTTTTGCCTTACAGAAGCTTTGCAACTTTATGAGGTCCAGAAATTATGGTACATTTACACAATGGAGTACTACTCAGCTATTAAAAACAATGAATTCATGAAATTCCTAGGCAAATGGATGGAACTGGAGGGTATTATCCTGAGTGAGGTAACCCAATCACAAAAGAACTCACATAACATGTACTCACTGATAAGTGGATATTAGCCCAGAAACCTAGATTACCCAAGATACAATTTGCTAAACACGTGAAACTCAAGAAGAATGAAGATCAAAGTGTGAACACTTTGCCCCTTCTTAGAATTAGGAACAAAGCACACATTGAAGGAGTTACAGAGATCAAGTGTGGAGCTGAAACAAAAGGATGGACCAACCAGTGACAGTTGCAGCCAGGGATCTATCCTGCAATCAGCCATCTAATGCAGGCACTATTGTATATGCCAGCAAGATATTGCTGAAAAGGCCCTGATATAGCTGTCTCCTGTGAGGCTATTCCAGTGCCTGACAAACACAGAAGTGGATGTTCACAGTCAGCAATTAGATGGAACACAGGGTTTCCAAGGGAGTAGCTAGGGAAAGTACCCACGGAGCTGAAGGGGTCTCCAACCCTATAGGTAGAAGAACAATATGAACTAACTAGTACCCCTAGAGCTCATGTCTCTAGCTGCATATATAGCAGAAGATGGCCTAGTTGGCCATCATTGGGAAGAGAGGCCCCTTGGTCATGCAAACTTTATATGCCCCAGTACAGGGGAACGCCGGGGCCAAGATGTGGGAGTGGGTGGGTAGGGGAGCAGGGTGGGAAATGGGGGAGGGTTTAGGGGACTTTCGGGATAACATTTGAAATGTAAATGAAGAAAATATCTAATAAAAATTGAAAAAAAAAAGAAAAAAGAAAAGAAAGTGGTCAGTAGATTCTCCTCTAGGATTTAGGATCTTATCAGCTATGAATACATGAGTAGCTGACTAGATTTGCTATTATATGCCTGAATTTCCTTCTATTGATCCAACCTTAATTACTTGGTTATTGGTTATCTTCAAGACATAAGTGTTACTGGTGCCCTCTAAAAGGTGTTCCTTAAAGCTGGTCTTTAAGTAGTTGAACTTTTCTTGTGCCTGACTTATTCTAGAAAACTTTGGCTTAACTCAGTCACTGATTTTGACTTCATGAATAATATGAGAATCTTCATTGAACCATCTGTTTTTTAACTTAAAATGCTGTGATATCTTTAAAAGTCTTGATAGATTCAGATATTTGATATTTACAGATATTTGCATGCTTATTCCATGTTTAGTTTCAAAATAAGAATGATTGAGAATCATTTATAAAAAATAAGTTGGCAGCTGCAATGTGATAAGTCTACTCATAGGAAAAAAAATCCCAAATTACCACATAGCTGTCTAAAACAGCTACTTTGATTTAGTTGGAAGAAATTATGAATAAATATTAAAGCTCAGAAGTAGCATGGTGGATACTGTATAATTACCATGTGGCAACCATAGCTTTTAATTAAATCATTGGACTGTAATGGGGCAATAAATTCAGAGTAGCTTGGCATAATGTGTGGAACTCACAAATGCCCACGGTGATATTTCTTTCCCCTTTGCTAGGACAGCTGAATTATCCTTCAACAAATCAATATGTCTGTCACATTTGCACATATTGGGCTAAATTATAGAAAACAGGAAAGAAGACTAGCCAGCTGCCCTGTCAGTGTGTTTTCAGACCCACAGGTACCAGCCAGCATCCCTCCATCCGTTGTGTGCTGTGCCATCACCTTCCCCTGTCCATCTGTTCTGAACAGAAGGAGAAGCGCCATCATGCATTCCATCCCAGTTTTCTTACCCTCATAGATCGTGGGGGTCTTCCACCATATGTGGTACATTACTGAAGAACACATTTTCTGTTTGTGTGACAAGCTGTAGACTCTAGAAGGCCCTGCACAGTCACCTCCAGTTAGAACACTGTGTGGCTAACAGATTTTTTCCCAAGAGCAACTAGGAACACAGATAGCCTTTGGCTGCATCATCATAGGACTTGGGCTGTGGAACTTCCACAGTAGGGTCTGATACAGGCCACTCTCTCTGGGCTTCTGCCTTCTTCTCTGTGAAATGCAGGTGGAGTTAGAGAAGTGGGTAGCATCCTGCAGGATGGTGTGGCTCTGGTACAAGCTTGGTATCAAAGACACTGGCCATCTACTGAAGTTAGTTGTTTTCTTGTTACTTTGTTTCCCTTGTTTTGAAAATAGAACTCTTACAGTGCCTCCTCTGTGGGATGTATAGAAGATCAATGGGGTGACTAAAATTGTATCAGGTACACATCTGATTCATGTGACTATAAAGTATGCTGACTATCATTATTAATATTTTTGATGATTAAATAAAATCAATGAGTTATAATATTGAAACAATGCTCAGTATATAGAAAACAGTAAGGATGACAGCAGTCTTTTTTGTTGTTGTTGTTGTTATAGATTCACACAGTGTTTTACCCAATACTTCCACTGTGACTCAGCAGGGACTTATTTATCCCTTAACCTCTGGGAAGAATCGAGGCCATGTAACAGACACCACCTAGATGTAAAGAATGAACAGCTGTTTGTTCAGAGAACAACGGCAGCACTCCAGACTGCTATTTTCTCCCAGCCCATTGACTTACACTTTAGCACACCAGTCAGTGACATTCTAGGAATCGGTGTGGTTACCGCATGAGACTGAGGCCTTTTAGGTAAGGCTAATGCACATAATAAAGTGGCAGTCTGATGGAGTTAGCCCCTATGTATAGTGAAAAGGAGAGACAACAAGAAATATTTCTCTAGATTATTTAAATTATCACTTTAAAGTGGTTTTCATCAAATTGCTTCCTCAATATATATTTTCTATTATTCTGCATTTTGTAGCTCATGGAGATAAAGGCATATTTTAAAGGGAGAGGAAGTAAATAGAATAAAAGGCACTGGCATGGAAATTAGGCCCACAGAATTCAAATCATTCCATGTTTGCAGGATATTTAAACATATTTTAAAAAAATGATCTTTTGTCTAGAAATGGGACAATTTGTCTCAGAGAAATATAAGAACAGGGGATAATGAATGCCATTTGACCCTTAATTCCCTTCATATTGAAGTAACAACTGAAATAAGCCCTTAAGTTGCTTTTTGCCACAGGGTCCTCTGTCCCTAAGGGGTCTTTCATGAAAATAGAATAAGACCTTGCAGCTTAACTTAGCTGAGCTTGATGTGCAACAACACCAACCCCATTGCTGAATCTGAATTTACTGTGAAGGCAAGCATTGATGGGCATAAAGCTGTCAGCTGATAGATGCATACTTCCTGAATCTGAAGTCAGGCAAACGAAAGCTACTTGGCAGTCAAGCCAATAGCTTGGATCTAGCTGAAACTTATGTGGTTCACAAATGCTTTCCATTTAAGCCTTTTTAAAATGGGAGCAGACAGAGACTTTCAAACTGTGAATACAAATTTCTAAGCGAGTACAGTAACATCTGCTTTGTGCGTCCATTGACTCTGAGTCAGACTGCATCAGGTCTTCTGTTTGCTCATGTACACATTTCAAGTCACTGTCAAAACAGGCCCTGGGAGCTGAGCTGTTCCTAACTCACCACACAAAAAGCAATAGCTCCAGACAAGTAAAAACAAATTAGAAAATATAATAAAGAAACAAATGATCATATTCCCTGTAGCAACAAAAAAACATATGGTAGGTTTGCAACCACTCTATGAAAATCAAGTTATCAAAGAAAAAAGTAGAAGAAAAATCTGAGTAAAAGACGGGTTTTAACATGCTTGTGACTAAAAATGACTATCACACACACACACACACACACACACACACACACACACACATACACACAGGCAAATGTCAACCTTCCCAAGATTAGTCTGTTAGTTCAATGCAAGTCTATTTTGAAAACACATATGGAGTTTCTTTTGTGCAATTTGTGAAGTCGATACTAAAGTTCACAAAGGAAGATCCAAGGGTGTTTAAGCGAATCCAAAGATCACTCTAAGGGAACTGTGAAAGGTAATGGGTATATTATATATATATATATATATTATATATAGCCTTGAGTGAGGTGATGGGTAGGAAACACTATTATCTCCTAACTTATCAAAATTAATTTAGAATGAATAAATATTTGAAAAATTATAAAATATAGAAAATACTCAAAAGATATAAAATGGTAGTTTACAGTAACTCAAAATGTTTGCTTATAAGACCAAAGGCTTTTGAAGAATTTTACATGGAGATTATACATTGCAAAAATCACCCAGCAGAAAATGCACAGAGAAACTGAACAAATGATAGAAAAATGGAAAAGAAGCATATTATACATGTAAGAATCAAGTTATAGTAAATTAAAACATTTAGTCAGTAAGTACCATACTGGTAATGTGTTCATAGGTGAATAATGCCACATTTTGGCAAATATTGTAAAAGTAAAGTCACATAATTAAGTTGAAACAAAACTTGAATACAGGAAATTTGATAGAAAGGTACAAACCATAAAACAAGAAGCTATTTGTATGGAAATATATTATGTGGAGTATCATAGATTCTCTTTCTTATTCTCTAGCAGACTGATATAGAATGTTACAGTAGCATTATACTTATTGTATTCTGATACTCTGCAATGGAGTTTCATACTTGAGACTACGAGTGTCCTCAAGTTTGTTATAGCCAAAGTTGATCTTGAACTACAGTTCCTCTTGCCTCCACCTATCCACTACGGATTACAGGCAAGGATCACCTTACTCACCTAATGGTAGCTTCACTTTAATTCTTAACCGCTGTACATTAGGTGCAAAGCAAAAGAACAAAATGACTAGTGACTCATTCAATAAATAAATTACTAGGCCAGAGGTAATAAAGTATAAATACCAATGTGGATGAAATCTAAAGACACGACATTGCATATTTTAAAATAGTTTCATAGTATGTATCTCAAAAAAGTACAGAAACATATTATTTACATATTTAAAAGTAATATCAAATATCACTTGGGGAAAAAGTGAATTTGCACCTGGCATGATAAGCTCCAAGGGATAAGAAAAGTAATAGCATCAGAGGCAAATCAGAGGAGCATTGTGGCCCGAACCAAACATGGCAGAGTTTTCAGGATCTATCCAGCCGTGGTCAAACTTGGGCTCATGGCTCTTTAAAAATATAGACATAGTTTTCAATTCTAGAACTCCTGTTTCATTTCTAATTTCCTAAAGTCTCCTGAAATTTTCTATCTCCCTTTCTATGGGCTACTCTATGTTTATCCAGTTTTGAATTACTGACGAGCTTTGCATGAGGCATCGTGGCATATGCCTCTAATCTCAAGAGAGGCTAGACTAGGCAAGGCTAGGCTAATCTCGGGAGGCTAAGACTAGGCAAGGCTAGGCTAATCTCGGGAGGCTAAGACTAGGCAAGCATGAGTTTGAGGTTAGTGTGTCACATATCATGGCCTTGTCTCAAACACCATCTCCACTAAAATAAGTTTCTTTTTCAGGTAATTTTAATACCTTGCTTGTCGGTTGGAATTGCTTTAGTATTCTTTTTGCTGTCTTGATTATGGGTGGCAGTGCTCTGCTTCTTCACAAATCTAGTAATTTATAATATATGCTGTGTATTGTGAAGGAAACATTGTGGGAACCATATCTTTTCCTACTTCTTATGAAGAATTCAGTCTTTTGTTCTAGGTGCCAATTCAGTCACTGTCACTAAAAGGAATCATAGTCTGTTGGTGTGATGAAAGTAAGAATGTGTTCCAAAGACAAAAGGACAAGAAAGATTATTGGAAGGACTCGAGAGCCACTGGGGCATTCCTCATGACCCACATGGGAGCAACATGAGTGATAAAATAATGGTAGGTTGACTGTCACTTGTGGCCTAGGACAGGATCTGTTAGGCTAGGGTGCTGTAAGTGACATGTGGGAAAAGAATTCTCTTGTTTCAGAATTATTTTTTTTTACTAAACAAAACAAAACAAAACAAACAAACAAAAAACAACCAAGACTGAAGTAAGAACTTAGGCAAATACTGTTAAGGTCAGCTCCTTTTAACATGACTGCAGCCACTTTGTATTTAATCTCCATTTTGCTCATAAGGTGAAATTCTGTTTTGACTCTATTTGTAGCTGACACTGAAAAATTCTCCTAAAAGGTCATAGCACTATGATTGTAATAGTCATGCTCTGTTATCTCAGTACGCTGGAAGACCCCTAACCACCATCTCACTTACCTCACTTAGGACCAATAAGCTTAAAGGTCATCTGATAATATTTTGTCTAGTTAGCCAAAATGTAATACTGCTCCACCCTTGTCTCCTGCACTTGGGTTTTCTATAAAAAGCCTGCTTTAAGAGCAAACTGTCATCACAGTTTGGGTCCTGAGTCCTTTCTGTGACCCCAATCAATCAGCATGAAAGTATCGTCCAATAACTTTCATCATACCTGACATCAGTATCTGAGTGGTCAGTGTGAAGCTATTCTTAGATTCCAGCAATCCTATGCAAAACACTATAGTGTGTAAGATCCATGAGTGAATATAAGATTTAGTGCTTTTGGGGAATAGCTGTGTGGTCTCACAGGGTACTTACTATTAAAACAAGCAAGAAGGGAAATGCCAGTAAGTAACCTCTGTAGACAAGACAAGTCGAGGTAAAGAAAAACAAAACCAGTAGCAAGCCACTTCACATCAGATCTCAGTACACCTAATGCAGGATGCAGAAAGGGTGTGGCATTACATATGTGAAGACTCATGCAAATTACAAATTAGACTTGGAGAAAGCATCAAGCCATCCCCGGAGGAGTATCCAACCAGACAACAGCAATGCTTATCAAAAGCAGTCAAGCATAAAAAGAGAAGGAAGGAGGACCAGAGAAAGATGCAACTCCTCAGTAGACTAATGCGGCAGAGCTGATATCTTGTAGGACGATGCTTGGATTATAGATGAGGAATGGTCATTGAATGAAAAACTGGCAGCATTTGAATAAAGCCTGGCTTGAAGTTTAGTAAATACAATTAAATCACTATTAGTTTTTTTTTTGATAACTGTGTTAGGCTTATGAAGGTGTCAGCATCAGGAGAGGTGGGATGTGTCTTTTTTCTAACCTGTGAAAGCTGAAAATTGTTTCAAAATAAAGTGAAGACAGTGCTGATACATCTTACTGTTTTTGTACAACACATACCTGGGCTGCCTTATAGTCTATAGTATTAGTGGTGCTATAGTCTCCTGGCTAATAACCAATGGATTAGCTCTCAGTTCCTCATCAGGCCTTTTGCTGGTCTTTGTTTGTTTGCTTGTTCTAATTCAGTTGTTTCTTTCTTCTCTTATTTCAAGAAATTCATATGCAGTGCGACCATCAGCTACTATAGCAGTTTGTTTTTCTGGTTTTCTTTGGTATGATGCCCTGGGCCAGAGAAAGGGCTAAAGGTACAACATTTCGAAGGGAAGTACAGTTTTGCCATGTGCCTCTCCAGGGTGATCCAAGTCGTTTGTCTTTGAGGCTAGTGTGGCCCTGTTGCTTTCTGATTGTGCACGGTCCCAGCAACCTCGGCATTTAGATAGGTTGACCTGCCAGTTTGCAGTTCTCATTGCCAGCAGACTCTTCCTAAATTTGTTTGTTGAGCTTGTGAATTTTGAGAGTCAAACAGTTGAAAAGAAGCCATAAGAAGGCTTTATACTCTCCCACAGCTTCATCTAAACATTGAGGTTGCAACATATCTGCTCACTTGTATTGTGCAGACAGCTCAACTTTGTTCAGGCAAGTTATTCCCGAAACACACTTTCTTTCCTATGGACTAGTAGCAGTCCAACTTTGGGAGACATATGGGAGTGACCAACATCAGTAAAACTCAGCATGCTTCCGGTATTTCCCAAGTCAGCTAGGAAAAAGTTCCTTTCAGAACATAGGATTTACTATCTGTGAAGACATTTTCTTAAAATCTATTTGTAGATATATCACAGGAATTCACAAATTAACTCTAGGTGTGGGTTTTCAATTCTTCAGTCTATAGAGTTTTGAAATACAGTTTCATTTCAATATCTTACTGGATAGTCCAAATGTACTTAGGATTGATTTGGTGCTGAGATGTCTAGCTCTGGACTGTAACTTAAAATGGGATTATCTGGTCTCAAACAGAACATCTACATATGGAAAATAATTTTAAGGGATAGTTTAACCCCTCATATTTATAAATAAGGATCTTTTGACTTGAGCCATGGCACTTTAAAATGTTTGGTCTTGAAGTCTTCAGACTGTTACCTCAGAGTTTTGGAAATTGCTTCCCCTTCCCCTCCTGTATTAGTCAGGTTCCTCTAGAGCCACAGAACTTATGGACTGAATAAATATCTCTCTCTGTCTCTGTCTCTGTCTCTGTCTCTCTGTCTCTGTCTCTGTGTCCCTCTCTCTCTCTCATATACATATACATATATATGGGATTTATTAAATTTATTGGGATGACTTACAGACTGTAAGTAACCCAACAATGGCCAGCTGTGAATTGAAACTCCAAGAATCTGGTAGTTGTTTAGTTCTATGAGGCTAGGTATTTCAGCTGGCCCTCTGTATAAGCTGGAATCCCAAAGAAGTAGGCTTCAATGGATCTGCTGGAAAAGTGAGTGTAAGCAGGCAAAGAACAAGCAACTCCGTTTTTCTCTCATTGTCATTATACAGGCCTCCAGCAGAAGGTATGGCCCATATTAAAGGTATGCCTCAAGATCTGGATTAAGGGTGTCACACAAATCAAAGCATGTGTCATCCCAACTCAAGATCTGGATCAAAAGCTTGTGACTTCCAGCCTCAAGATAAGGGTCACAGGTGTGCTCTCTGTTTCTGGACTTTAGGTTCATTCCAGATATTGTGAAGTTGACAGCTGGGAATAGCCATCACACCTCCTAAGTTCTTACTGACTTTTGCCAGTTTTATAACTTAAAATGCACTAGTTTGTGTTTTAGGTTCCTTGCTTGTTTGCTTTTTCCCTTCTTCCCTCCCTCCCTCCCTCCTTCCCTCCCTCCCTTCCTCCCTCCCTTCTTCCCTCCCTCCCTCCTTCCCTCCTTCCCTCTTTCCTTTCCTCCCTCTCTCCCTGCCTCCCTCCCTGCTTCCTTCCTCCCTTCCTCCCTTCCCTCCTTCACCTTTAAAGACATGCTCTCTGTGAAACTTGGGTGGTTCTGCCTCTTCTACTTCCCAAGTACTGATAAAAAGTTTTCATTATTTGGGGTTCAGAATATTTTTCTTCTTTCTGTATGAATCTTTTAAACCTGTGGTTTTAGGGGAAAGTCAGTTGTCATTTTCCTTTAATCATTTGGCAGAGTTCTTTTCTGTAAATCACCGAAGCAAACAGTCAAATAGCAAGAGTAAAGGGCTCACATGATCCACTTAGCTTCTCCCTCCGTTGTCAGGAGATGTCAGTCTCCCTTGCTTCACTTCGGGGATCTTTGTACACCAGGGAACGGTAGTATTGAGAGTGACACCTCTCTAGGCATAGTATCAGCCATAGCTGCGTGATGGCATTCTATAATTTGGCTTAGTATTGGTAAATTTAATGAAGCTAGAAGTTGAAACCTGATTTTCCAATTTTAGCTGCAAATTTAAAATGTGAAACATACAAAACAGCCACAAAATATAGTAGCACAGCCACCAAATCAAATCCAACACAAGAAGTACATTTGATTTGCTTGCCAAGCTGATGAATGGCCTTAAGAAATGGTGCTTCTCTTCAGGCTGCAGGTCCTCTGCTTCTAACATATTTTTGAAGAAATAGCTATTGTAGGTGTAGACTCTGTTCTCTGGAATTTCTCTTCTTTCCCTGTCTTCACTTCTTACCAGAACTCAACCTTCAGAGCTCCTGATGTCAGCTGCCTGGAGAGGGGCTGCTGATTTCCTGGAACAGATACCTGGGCCTTGGCTAGGGGAGACAATGAGGATTTCCCTTCCTAGACCCACCACATAGTCCTGACCTAAGGTTCCATGGCATTTAGTTGTCTTGGACACGAGGAACTGTCTTAGTTACTGCTCTATTGCTCTAAAGAGACACCATGATCAAGGTAATTCTTATAAAGAGAAGCCTTTAATTTGGGGTTGGCTTGCAGCTTCAGAGGCTTAGTCTATTATCATTTAGTCTATTATCATTATGGCAAGGAGTGTGGCAGGATTCATTTGTGCCACTGGATCAATAGCTAAGAGCTTTCCATACAAATTGGCAGGCATTGAGAGAATCAGAAAGAGAGACAGAGAGAGACAGAGACAGAGAAACAGAGAGAGAGAGAGAGAGAGAGAGAGAGAGAGAGAGACTACTCAATTGGCATGGACTATGAAACCTTAAATCCCATTGCCAGTGACATACTTCCTTCAACAAAGACACACCTACTCTAACAAGGACATATTTTTAATCATCCAAGCTATTTATCAAACTGGGGACCATGTATGCAAATACATGGACCTATGGGTGCCATTCTCATTCAAATTACCATAAGAAGTAATGCACTTGGAATTTAGAATTTAATCTTTATTTATGTAGGGACACCAACCAGCCAGTCAAGGTTTGGAGAAAGGAGCTGAACACTATCAAGCATGCTTTCATTCTTTCTCTGCTCTGCGAATGTAGTTTGACTATCTGCTTAAAATTCCTGATACCTTGATTTCCCCATAATGGTGCAGTGTAACCTGGACTTGTGTGTCAATGAAGCCTTTCATCCCTAAGTTTCTTTTTTCTGAATACTTTGTAACAACAATTGATTAGGAAAGTAGGACAAACCATATCCATTGGCTAGCAAAGAGTAACCAGCCATGGATTCATCTGCCTAGATGCTACTCAAGGATCAGTGCTGGGACAGGAAGGAAGGGGGACCTCACTACAGCTCCATGGGGTGCATGTAGGGCAGTCATTGGTTCAGTAGGAAGCTCCTGGGGCTTGGGTAGCACAGGATTCAGGTCAGGTTTATGCAATTCACTAGAGTTCCTTTGAAGTACATGTGTCTTCTCATGATTCATGGTCATCCAGAATTAAGATCAAATTAAACAGCATAGGACTCCATCCAGGGACAGGCAATGCTTCTCAATAGCAATATGCTCCAATTCATATTAAGGAAGAAAGGCATGTTCCTAATTGGGATAAAAGCTGCTCAGCTGGCCTTCCCCATGGGCAAAGGGGATCCATCCCTCAGAGTAGCCTTTTGCCCCTTTGTTCTTTTGCCAGATCGCAGTTGCCTTCTGGTATAGGGAGTGAGGGTAGGAAACATGACTCATTAAATGCTACCTAATCAAAAACTCCTTTATGCTGGTCTCTCTATGGCTAAAATCCCAAATGATTCTTTGAAATTATTTTACGTTCTAATTGGTCAGATTTTTGGGAAGAGGTTTTTGTAGTATTTGGTCAAAAGGAAGAATGATTTGTGCATTTAGTTGCTCTTAAAAATAGAATACCAACTCCCTAAGTGTCTTAGTTAGGGATCATTGCTGTAAAGAGACATCATGATCAAAGCAACTCTTATGAAGGAAATCATATAATTTGGGCTCACTTACAGGTTCAGAACATTAGTTCATTATCATCACAGTAGGGAACATGGCAATGAGCAGGCATACGTGGTGCTGGAGGAGCAGAGAGTACACCTGTATCCAGTCTGCAGGCAAAGAATGAGACACTGGACCTGGCTTGAGCATTGGAAACTCCAAAAGCTCACCCCCAGTGACATACTCCTCCAATGAGACCACACCTCTTAACAGTGTCACTCATTATGGACCTAGAGGAGCCATTTTCATTCAAAGCACCAGTTTCTCAGTAGGATAATCATTGAGATCGTGAATGGAAATGCTGAAAATTTAATCTAATTTTCTACCTAGTTAAGTTAATTTTAAAGTCTGATTCTTTTCAGCATTAGTAGAGCAATAATTTGTTTGAAGTCTTGAGTTTTCTTTGAGGTTGAGATTGTCATGGATTATGTCACCCATTTGTCGCTGTTACATCAAAACTGAGCCAAGAGGACACTCATGTGTTTGACAATTGAACTCTCCATCTCTGCATTTAGTAAGAATCCCTGCTGAATAAGCCTTTCACTTCCTAATTCACAAATTTATGAGCTTACAGAGGTATTTCTAGTAAGGAAAAGACAATTGGTTTCCCTCTAGAGTATTATTTCTAGACTTATCTATTGACCAAGGAAGCATCCTGCTGAAATAAATCTCTATGACTATGTGAAAGGCCCTGCAGAGAGTAGTATGCATACCATGGCTAGAACCAAGAGAAGCACACCAGGCTGGGATTAAAGAGATGATGTAATTTACTGTTCTGTCTGAGTCAGCTGGTAGAACTGGGAGAGGTTAACTTAAAGCAACAGATTGGATTGCCTAGAGTGCAGACTCAGAGAGGTTAGGTCTTAGGTGTTTATTAGGGAGCATCCCTGTACTAAACAATTGTATAAGGGAGTCCTAGGAAGCAGAATGTGTAGGGGAGAAGTGTAGCTGAAAGGTACACTTGTAAGTCTTTTCATCCATTACTAGAGGAGATGGAGAGTTTATCCCAACCTGAAATTTTATGTTGTCACTCATCACTGGAGATAGCTCTCTCTGCACAGAAGGCTGTTCTTAAAGGAATTCACAGCTGAAACGGCCTCTTGACAAGCTTTCTCCAGGGTAGGTGACTGTGAGCATGTGTGTTTGTTTGTGTATGTGTGTGTGTTTGTGTGTTTGATGGTATCAGTGTGACAAGTATTTGTCTACCCTCAGTCTACTTTTCTGAGTTTCAGTAACTAAGTCTATTGCACACTGTGACACTGTTGGACATCCCTTAGAAATTCTGTGATGGGCCCATTCATGATAAAGGCTTGGAAAGATCAGGAACTCAAGGCCCATACCTAAACATAATAAAAGCAATCTACAGCAAACCAGTGGCCAACATCAAAATAAATGTAGAGAAACTGGAAGCAATCCCACTAAAATCAGGGACTAGGCAAGGCTGCCCACTTTTTCCCTACCTATTCAATATAGTACTTGAAGTCCTAGCCAGAGCAATTCTACAACAAAAGGAGGTCAAGGGGATACAAATTGGAAAGGAAGAACTCAAATTATCGCTATTTGCAGATGATATGATAGTTTATATAAGTGACGCCCAAAACTCGACCAGAGAACTCCTAAACCTGATAAACAGCTTCAGTGCAGTAGCTGGATATAGAATTACTCAAACAAATCAATGGCCTTTCTCTATACAAAGGATAAATGGGCTGAGAAAGAGATCAGGGAAGCAACACCCTTCACAATAGTCACTAATAATATAAAATATCTTGGTGTGACTCTAACGAAGGAAGTGAAAGATTTGTATGATAAAAACTTCAAGTCTCTAAAGAAAGAAATTGAGGAAAATCTCAGAAGATGTTAGGATCTCCCATGCTCATGGACTGGGAGAATCAATATAGTAAAAATGGCTATCTTGCCTAAAGCAATCTAGAGAGTCAATGCAATCCCCATCAAAATTCCAACTCAATTCTTCAAGGATCTAGAAAAGACAATTTGCAAGTTCATCTGGAATAACAAAAAACCTAGACTAGCAAAAACTCTTCTCAACAATAAAAGAACCTCTGGTGGAATCTCCAGGCCTGACCCAAAGCTGTACTACAGAGCAATTGTAATAAAAACTGCATGGTACTGGTACAGCAACAGACAGGTAGATCAATGGAATAGGATTA
>LR749839.1:474439-623311 GCA_902729485.2 Mus minutoides
ATGTTCTCTATGGAATCTTCTGCACCTGAGATTCTCTCTTCCATCTCTTGTATTCTGTTGCTGATGCTCACATCTATGGTTCCTGATTTCTTTCCTAGTGTTTCTATCTCCAAAGTTGTCTCACTTTGGGTTTTCTTTATTATTTCTATTTCCCTTTTTAGGTCCTGGATGGTTTTGTTCAATTCCATTACCTGTTTGGATGTGTTTTCCTGTAGTTCATTAAAGGATTTTTGTGTTTCCTCTTTAAGGACATTTACTTCTTTAGCATTGTTCTCCTGCACTTCTTTAAGTGAGTTATTCATGTCCTTCTTAATGTCCTTCTTAATGTTCTCTACCAGCACCATGAGATATGATTTTAAATCTTGCTTTTCGGGTGTGTTGGGGTATCCAGGACTGGCTGAGGTGGGAGTGCTGGGTTCTTATGAAGGTGAGTGGTTTTGGTTTCCGTTATTAAGATTCTTACGTCTGCCTTTCGCCATCTGGTAATCTCTGGAGTTGGTTGTTATAGTTGTCTCTGGTTGGAGCTTGTTCCTCCTGTGATTCTGTTGGCCTCTGTCAGCAGACCCGGGAGCCCAGCTCTCTCCTGAATCTCAGCAGGCGAGTAGTCTCAGCAGGCGAGCTCTCCTTTTGCAGGGAAGGTGCACGGAGTTTTGGTGTTCAGACCTGCCTCTTAGGTAAAGTTGAAGACACTATATAGGGCCTGTCCTAGAAGATGTGTTGCCTCTGAGGTCTGTACACTCACCTGTACAGACTGGTCTCTGAGAGAGCCTTTGTAGTCCATGAGCTGACCTGAACAGACTGGTCTCTGAGCGACCTGGGACCCAATATGGCTCTCTCACAAGTTCCAGCTGGGGAAAGCCCTCCCAGGCTGAGAACTCTCCTTAGGCGAGGAGGGAGCCTGTATGTCTAGAGCCCAAAGCTGGGTGTGTACCAAAAGTGCACTGTTCAGCTGTTTGCTTATTCACCCTTTGCAGTCCCTGAGCTGACCTGTGACCTGGAACCCAAGATGGCTCTCTCACCCGTTCAGGCAGGAAAAGCCCTCCCAGGCTGAGAACTGTCCTCAGGAGGGGAGGGTGCTGGGATGTCTAGAGCCCAGAGCTGAATCTGTCCCAAAAGGTGCCCTGCTCAGCCGTTTGCTCACTCACCCTTTGTAGTCCGTGAGCTGACCTGAGCAGACTGGGTCTGAGCGACCCTTTGCAGTCTGTGAGCTGACCTGCGCAGACTGGTTCTGAGCGACCCTTTGCAATCTGTGGGCTGACCTGCTCAGACTGGGTCTGAGCGACCCTTTGTGGTCCATGAGCTGGCCTGTTTAGACTGGTCTCTGAGTGACCTAGGACCCAATATGGCTCTCTCACAAGTTCCGGCAGAGAAGGCCCTACCAGGGGGAGAACTGTTTTTAGGAGGGGAGGGTGCTGGGATGTCTAGAGCCCAGAGCTGGTTGTGTCCCAACAGGTGCCCTGTTCAGCCCTTTGCTCACTCACCATTTGCAGTCCATGAGCTGACCTGCGCAGACTGGGTCTGAGCGACCCTTTGCAGTCTGGAGCCTGTCCTTCTTATATTCCCAGTTGATTCTGGACTCCTCTGAGTCCAGCTTATACTGTGATCCTTTGATTGTGGGCTCCTGTGAATGGTCCCAAGATCGCATGGGAAGTCCTCTAGGGCTGGTTGGGGAGTGCACAGGCTGTGCGCCCAAGGAAACTGGGCGCGCTGGTGGGGATCAGAAGGGACCTCTGCTCTTTGTCTGGTCACTCCTGTATTACCCCAGTGCTGTCCCCGTTCCTGGGCGACTAGATGGAACCGATCAATGTTGTGCTCCACTCATGGCAGGATCCAAGATTGCGTGGGGAGTCCTCTAGGGCTAGTTGGGGAGTGCACAGGCTGTGCACTCACGGAAACCGGGCGCGTTGGTGGGCCAGCATATGATTTTTATGAGAGTTGTTAGAATAACAATTTGAATGTTAGTGTTCTGGCTACTACTTCTGTTTATCCACTGTGGCCTACATAATGGAAGAAGTAGAAAAGTTGATAATGTATCACTTAAATAGTTGTGTGTTCTAAGTATCTGCTGTTTGTAAACTAGACATCCATTTGTTTCTAATCTAAATAAACATTTTATGCTGCAGAAAATGTTTGCATAAATGTTTCTAACTTATCCCCATTCTTATTGCATAGTTTTCTGTAAGGAATATTTACCTGCTTTAGCCAGACATCACACCTTGCTTAGATATTTCTTCATTGGGAATTAAGGTCTGAGATAAGTGAGCTGAGGGAAACAGCAAGTGCAGTGTGAATGAGAACAAGGTTACAGAACACAGCGGTGGAGCCATGATGAATGAAGCTGTCAGCTTAGGTGGTACAGGCTTAAAGTGGCTTTTCCAAGGACACTGGCAAGCATCATGCACAAAGTACAAAACAGTTTCAAGGACAACACAGACGTTATGATAGGTATCTGGGTAGCCAGGGTCCCACAAATTTTATTGTGTCATGAACTACAAATGGCACTTTTAAAAGGAAGGTAGGGATATTTGATAATGATTTTTTTTCTTGTTTTAGGTTTGTGTTCATGTCATAAAAATGAGGATTTTTTTAAAAAAACAATAATCATAATTTTTTGGTCTGTTTTTTCTCTAAAACAAGACCTGAATATCTATATGTGTGATGGAGATGTTTTGGACAGTGTTTGCACAAAGCCCTAGGTTCTGCCCCTAGAACCACATAAACCAAGTGTGCTGGAGCATGTCTGTAATGCCAGAACTTGGTAGGTATGAGCAGGAGAATAAAAAACTCAGTGATATCTTATCCAGTACAGTTGAGCTCGATGCTAACCTAGGCCACATGAGACTCTATCTCAGGAATCATCATCAACAACAAAAACAAGCAAAATACAAGCTATGTTGAGGATAGGCATAGTTTGTCTACATTGGTGCTATTTGTGCATGCAATAGACCACTGACTTCCTCACAAAGTTAAAATGAAATGGTAATAAGCAGTGTTGGCATTTGCTCCGGAATGCTGTAAATATGTAATTTGTGCTTACAGGGCTAAGGCAGCATTTGCCTTTGTTTTAAGGAAATTTTCCTGATGTGTTTGACATTTAAGACATGAATAACTCAGGAGATCTTAAATGATAACACAGTAAAAGAAGCTTATTGAATTTTATCTGCTTTGAAAATGTTGGCACTGCTTTGTAAGAAAATAACTCGATGTTATAGCATTTCAACATGTTTGCCATGCTTTGCAATTTAAAATTGTTTAATGTCCTTTCTTTGATCTCTCACACTTTATTAGTGAGTGAAGTCTAAGAAATATACTTCAAATAGGTACCCGATTAGATGGCTCGGAATGGAAAGTTTGCATAAGTTTGGTGGCTGTTCAATCCCTGAAACCTACATTAAAAAAAGACAAACAAGCAAGCAAGCAAAAACTTTTGTGGTGTTGTTCTCCTATAACCTCAGCACTCCTATGATTATATGAGAAGCAGAGATGGGAGAACTGTCCAGGACCTTCAAGGACTGTTAGGAAAGCGTGTGAAGAGCCAATGTAGCAGGAACAAGGGAGCCTGTTGTCAAAGGATGGAAGGTGGGAACCACTGATGAAAGTCATCCTCTGACTTCTACCTATGTGGTGGAGCCTGTGCCTGCCTGAAAGTGTACACACACACACACACACACACACACACACACACAGAGAGAGAGAGAGAGAGAGAGAGAGAGAGAGAGAGAGAAAATGTTTATAAATGTGATCCCCTCCCAACCTCCCTGCTCCCACCCATTACTATATCCCAGCCCCCCACACCCCAAATCAAGCTAAACCAGAGGCCATGCCTGTGAGAAAATCAGGCAGGTTGCCATCAGGCCTTGTCTTCTCTCTGTTCCCAGAGACCCAATCCCCCAGTCTCTTCCTTAGCACTACCTCAGAACAGCCCTTCTCTCCCTCCTATTCACATCTTTCGTAGATTTCACAAAACACTTCCTCCTAACCTCTCCCCCTCATCTTGCTGCTTTGTCCAGGCTCCAAACCCAGCTGACATTCACCACTAACTCAAGGGCCTTCTTTACAAGAATAGCAAATGGGCTGAAGATGGACCCACAGCTTTCCTATTGCTCCTGAAATCCAATTCCTGAGTCTCATCTCCAGCTCTGTAGCTGAAACCTGCTGTTGTCTCCCTTTCCTCTTTGACCCAATCCCCAAGGTACCACAAATAATCTTCTCTTCTAAATATTTCTTCCCCCAACTCATCTTAGTATCCTGGACTCCAACACTATCAGGTGTTTCCTGTGAATACAGCAGCAGAACAGGACAGAAAGACAGTCAACACACAGTCACCACACTCTCTGAGAATACAGAGAGGAAACAGAAACCAAGGGATGAAACAGTCATCCAACAGAGATCAATCCAGAAATCAGCACCTGGATCTATAATCACTCAAATCCAGATGCCCCATGCCAGCATAAGAATACAACAGCCAAGGCAATATATCTTCACTAGAGCTCTGCTATCCTACCTTAGCAGGTTCTGCATATTCCCACATAGATGAAGGAGAGAGAAAAAAAGACCTTAAAACCAAATCTATAAAAATAATAGACTGTTAAAGAGTAAATTAATAAATCCTTTAAAGAAATTGAGGAAAACAAAAACAATTGGAAAAAGTGAAGAAATCACCCAAAGAAAGACAGCAAAACACAGTTAAAAGAAATAATTAAAATTGTTTAGGACTTGAAAATCAAAATAGAGGCAATAAAGAAAACACAAACTAAAGGGTTTCTCAAAATAAAAAAAATTAGAATTTTGAAAAGGAAATACAGAGGCAAGCTTCACCAAGAGAATGCAATGGATGGAAAGGGGAATCTGGGCATTTAAGTTAAAAAAATGTATATATGGTCAAAAAATTGTTAAATAAAAAGAATCCCCCCAAATAAGAAAAGAACAAACAAATAATAATAATAAAATAAATAAAAATCCAACTCCTGACACAAAACATCCCGGAAATCTGGGGAAGTATGAAAAGACCAAACCTATGAATCATACATATAGCAGAAAGAGAAGAAATCCAGTTCAAAGGACCAGAAAATATTTTCAACAAACTCAAAGAAAAAAAAAATCCCAAAGTAAAGGAGATGCCTATAAAACTACAAGAAGAATGCAGAACATCAAATAGATTAGATCAGAAAAGAATGTCTACTCACCACATATCAAAGAAAACATTACAGAGAACAAAGAAGAATATTACATTACAAAATAAAAATATTAGGTAACATGAATGCAGATATATTAGTAGACTCACAACTGACTTCTCAGGGGGCACTGTAAAGCAAAAGGGCCTGGACAGATGTCCAGCAGACTCTAAAGAGACCACAGATGTCAGCCCAGACTGATATACTCAGAAAAACTTTCAATCACCATAGGTGGGGAAAATACAATATTCCATTATAGAATTAAATTTAAACCATATCTACGTATAAATGACTGTACCCATTTGATCTTTACAGGCTTTGGACAAGTGTGCATGCCTTCTGATTCCCTGCCACACAGACTATGTAGTCCACAGAGTATACTCAGGGGAGTGCTCATGGGATGCATCATTGAAGAGACTCTCTTCTGCTTTCTTTGGTTTAAAGCCCATTGCCATACTTCTTTGACCTGATTAACAGATCTTTCATTTCCTACTATTTGTAGAACATTAGCAGGAGATCTAGATTGCAGATCTTTTATATTGCATGAGGCTGACACCTAGAATCTCTCTCCGAACAAGAAGAAAGTTACTTGTTATTTTGACTTTTAGATTACTCTTTGCCAAGAATACTCTTAACTCATTCAGGCCTGGAATCTCAGATTGAGCACTGACATTTGTCTTCTGTCCTAGAAATCATGCTACTTTGTTATTTTTTCTAATTTGAATTGAATCATTTAGAATGAATGAAAAAGCCCTGGGTTGTATTTAATTTTGTAGTAGCAAGGAGCTCCTGGGAGCTTTGAATGGGAAAGACCCAATAAACTGCAAAGACTATTGAATATGTAACAGAACAGTCATGTACAGGAAAGACAAGTTAGGAAGGGTTGCCAGCATGTACTTCATCCTTCCTCCTGCCCCATCTCTGTTCCTCTGTGTCCTTCCACGGCCTGCATCATCACTGCTACTCTCTTTCACTGCATGCAACCTTTATCCATGTAATCTTTTCTCATGGACGACTTTCCTTCAGCTCTCTTTGCAATGCTAAGCCAAGTGTGTCTACCTTGAGCTGGACTTAGTTGACTTGAGTTGTTTTGTGGATTTGTGCTCAGCTGTCCTATGCTCCACACTCAGCCTTCAAGGCCCTGCTCCTTCAGCTGCAAGCCAGTCACTGTTCAAGTTTTTGTATTCCCTCATCTCATTTTACAAAGGCCCTGCTTCTGGGAACCATAGGATCCTTCTCCAAGAACTTCTCGGGTTCCCTGAAGCTCCTCCTGTCTTCATTGCACTTCTCAGATAAATGTCCCCAAGCCTGTGACACTCTGAAATTACATTGGCTTTTTTCTCTAGAACAGGCTTCAATTTTTTTCCTGAAATCTTCTCTCAGCTAAATCTACCCAGTTCCATGTATGTATGTATGTATGTATATATATATATATATATATATATATATATATATATATATATATATATATATATATATATATATATGCATGTGACTTCTTTTGCTTTCTTTGGCAAGTTTTCCTCTTGAACAACTCATTCATCAATTTCCTTATCCTGTTCTTTTTTTTTTTAAGTGAAGCTAGAAACAGTGGTTTTCGTTATGGCATTTTCATGCATGAACATCACATTTTGTTGTTTCATTCTATTTCTGCCATTCTGCCCATTCTCTTGGCCCTCTCTTGTTGGTCCAGTTCCTCTCACCTCTGTCCAGTTTACATATGGTATGCCTTTCTTGTTCTCATCTCACCCCTTCCATCATCATATACATCCTTCCTATGATCTCCTTTTAAGTTGACGACACACACCAGCACAACCCCATGTCAGGGTTTTAAATGCAGATTCTGCATTCAAGGGGAAATGTGGTCTCTACCTTTGCATCTGAATTGATATGTTTAACATAGTGACCTACAGTTCCAAGTATTTTCCTCAAAAAATATCATGTTTTAATTTTTCTTTAAAGCTGACAAAAAAATCCACTAAGTATATGTCCCATATTTGCTCCATGAACATCTAGGTTGATTCGGTTTCTTTCCGATTGTCAATAATGCATCAATAAACATTGGTGTGCAAGTATTTTATGGTAGGATGTTAAAGTCTTCTGGTGATTTACCAAGGGGTGGTGTAGAGGTAGGTTGCATGGTAGTATTATTTTTAGCTTTTTCAGAAATCTCCACACTGTTTTTCATCTAGTCTATTGTGATATAAGTACCTAGCAGCAGTGGGAAGTGTCCCCTCTCAACATCCACCGATTGTCATTTGTTCTCTTGATGATGGGCTTTCTAACTTCATGTGATTTTAATTTGCATTTCTCTCATGGTTAGTGACACTGAATGTATTGTCATGTGTTTATTGGTTATTTATACTGTCTGCTGAGAACTATCTGTTCAATTCATTTTTTCCATTTATGAATGGCCTGTTTCTTGTTATTTGACTTTTTTTCTTATAATTTTGGTATCAATCCTCTGACAGATGTGCAGTTAGCAAAGACTTTCTATAATACTGTAGGCTATCTCTTCTCCAAATTAATACATCATTTTACTGTTCATAAGTCTTCTCAATTTTATTAAATCCAATTTGGCAATTATTAAAATATTTTCTGAGAAATTCCACATCTTTATAGGAAAACTTGGCTATTCATACACACTAAAATGATTTCATCTAACAGTTTCAAGTCTTACAGTAAGGTTATTGATCCAGTTGGAATTGATTATTTTTGGGGGGTGGGGGCAGTATGGTGAGATAGGTATTCGTTTTCATTCTTTTTTTTTTCTCTTTATTAGATATTTCTTCATTTACATTTCAATACCATTTCTAAAAGAGGTTGTATTTTCTCTAACATATATTTATTACATTGTTGTCAGAAACCAGTTGGCTATGGTTATGTGGGTCTAACCTTATTCTTATTTTCTATTCCTTTTATTCATATGCCTGTTTCTGTGTTCTGGGTCAATACTATCACAATTTTTTGTTGTTGTTTAATTGATCATTTAAACTATGGATCCATAGTTTAACTTGAAAGCAGGCAATGTGGTATGGTTAACAACTCCAACATTATGATTTTTTACCTTTATTATTATTGGAAACCACTTGTGTTTTTATATAAAATTTAAGATGTTTTAAATACTGTAAAGAATGACACTGAAATTTTGAAAAGATTGACTTAAATCTGTAGTTTACTTTGCACAGTGTACCAGTTTTTCAATATTAAATCTTTATTTCTATGTGAAAGGAAGATCCTTATATATTTATTTTAAAATATATTTATGTATTTATGAATAGGTATTTTGTTTGTATGTATACACATGTACCACATGCATGTAACAATAATGGAAGATAAAAGAGAACCCCAAATATCCTGGACCTAGAATTATAGATGATTTTGAGCTGCCATGTGGATGCAGGGAACTGAACCCAAGTCCTCTGTAAGAACAGCAAGTGTTCTTAACCATAGAGAAATCTCTCCAGAACAAAGAATTCTCATGTTCTAAGTTTATTTTCAGTGTTTGTGTTCTCATTGTAGACATCTTTCATATTCATCATTAAATTTATTCTAAAATATTTTACCAGGTTTGTTGTTGTTGGTGAGGCAATTATGAATGGAGTTTCTCTTGATTTCTTTCTCAAGGTATTTATTATTGGTTTATAGCAAAGTGTCTCGGTTAAAGCTTCTAACCCTATAATAAAGCATCATGCCAAAGCAACTTGGGAAGAAAGGGTTTATTTAGCTTACTCTTCCAAATCAATGTGCATCACCAAAATAAGTCAGGATAGGAAAGCAAACAGGGAAGAACCTGGAGTCGGGAGCTTATGCCAAGGGCATTGAGAAATGGTCCTCCCTGGCTTTCTCCCAATAGCTTGCTCAGCCTGCTTTCTTAAAGAACCCAGGGCCACTTGGCCAGGAGTGGGCCCAACCACACTGGGCTGGGCCATTCTATTTCAATGACTATATAAGAAAATACTCTCAAAGCTTACCTACAGCCTAATCTTATGAAAGCATCTTCTCAGTTGAGGTTCCAGTGATTATAGATTATATTGTGCCAAATGGACATAAAACTAGACAGCACAGAAAGCTACTTTTTGTTGTCAGTTTTATACACAATTCTCTTTGTGCTCATCAGTTATAGTCGTTTTCAGGTGAAGTTTTTAGGGGCTTTAAATGCAGAATCAACTCACCTTCAAACAATGATTTTTCTATTAGATTCCTTTTGTTTTCTTTTCTTATGACTGTAGTTAAGACGCATAATACTATGTTAAATAGAAGTTAAGAAAGTAGACACCCTTGTCTTGTTTCTGATCTTATTGGAGATTCTTTGTGTTTGTCATAATTTACTAAAATATTGGATATAAGTTTGTTGTATAGCCTTTACTATGTTGAGATATATTTATTACTATTGTATTTAGAGGTTTTATCATGTAGACATACTAGATTTTGTAAAAAAAAAAAAAAAAGCCCTTTGTTTCTATTAAGATGAGCACATGATCATTGTTCATGAGTGTTGTGGGAAATATTAAAAAAGAACCTGCATGTTCCCATGCTTGTGCCAGCAACTCTCAGCCCTTGCAGCCTGGGCAGCCATGCACTGGTGGGCAATGGCTCCCCAGTTTTTATCTCTTAGAGTCTCTGACTTGGAACTCCACAATCTCTCCATCCAGCTATCTAGGTTACCACTGGTGGGTCATTGCCATGACAACACCAAGCTTCAAATCCCCCAAGACCTTTGTGATGTACCTCAGGTAAGTCCATGCTTTGCTGCTGTATCTTTCTCTCTTGAACCCAGACAAGCCTCCGTGTGAAGGAAAACATAACACAAACTTAGTTCAGAAATGACAGTAACTCAATCACTGGGTGCAGCAAATAAAATCCTAATTTTATAAGCCTTATTAAATCTAAATCCTCAAGTGGCAAATTCTAATGGATCTGCCATTGAGACCAGAAGGCACTCATAGCTACATCTTGTCCTCATGCTATACCCATCCAAAAGGACCTAACTCTCTCCTGCTTCCTCTCTTTCATCCAACCTGGAAGTCCCTCCTACTTGCCAGTGATTGGCTCCTTTATTCATTAGGGGATTGGTCCACAAGAAGTCACCTGAGTATGTGACTCACTCTTTGTCCGAAGCCCCTCCCAGGAGACTGGAATTAGCATCAAAATACAAATAGCACTAGGCCCATCTCCAACACATGAGTCCATTTATTGGTTGAATTAAATTAGTTGACTTGCATGTATTAAAGCAACCTTGCATCTCTGGAATGAAGCTAATTTGATCACAGTAAGTGATCTGTCTGAAGTGCTCTTGGTGCAGTTATTTTACAAAACCTCTATCAAGACTTTTTAATACTGTTTGGACTAATTTTGGAAACATTGAGGTTCTCTTCTCAAATGACCCTAGCCTGTTTTAAGTTGACAAAACCAAACCAAACCAAAAACAAAAAACTATAAAAACAACAAATACCACCAAGACCACCAAAAATTCAACTAAGACAATGACAATTATTTTCCTTCTTTCTTTTTCTTTTCTCCAACCCTTCCCATGTGTATGTGTATACATATTCACATACATATATACTTGCTACCTTTTGAATTCACAGCACAATATTTGTTGTTGTACTGCATATGTAAATACAGACTACTCAATCCTTTTAGTGTCACTTGTCTATATATGATTTCACAACTGATTACTTGGTATTGGATGACCATTATGGGAGAGTCTGCACATGGGTGTATACCTCCCTACCCCACCCATGAGCACTTCAGACAGATCACTTACCTTGATCAAATAGCTTCATTCCAGAGATGCAAAGATGCCCAGTATGCTGTGGAATGCACCCCAAAGAGCATTGTCTCATCAGGGGAAAGTCTATTTTGATCTAGAGTCTCCAGGAGATACAGTAATGCTAGTTAAGGGATCAGGGAAACCTCTTTTGTATTTTTGTCTATGAAAACACACACAGAGTATTCTGTAGCACTAAGGATGTGCTTGGGTGAGTCACCCTCCACTTGGGCATAACCAGCAAAACTTGCATGGACACCAAGGACAAATATCTGCAGTAAGAATGTTTGCAGTATTCAGTCTGTGAGATTTTATTAATGTTGTCTAATCAGGTTTTCACTATGATGGACAAGCATGTGTAAACCTATGTCCTAGAGTCCTAAAACTAGAATTCCTTTCACCTGTTTTCATGTAGATGTAGTCCTATGTACATAGAAACTTGGATCCCAACTAACTCACTTTTTAAAATTTCTCTTATGACTATGTTATGTGACCTGTTAAGGTAAAAGCATAGTTGATAGCTAGCAGACTTTTAGTAGGAATGCTACACTCAATTATCTGGGTAGTCATGTTATAAATATATGGACCCAAAGCATCAGAACAGCCAATAGAGATCTGAAGCAAGGGAGAAGCCCAACTCACTGCAATGGGGAAAGGGGTCCATAAACTGTGGGAATGGCTTTTAAACAATAGTCAGCAAGTGATGAGATCTTGTCCTTACAACTACCAGAAGCAACTCAAATGAGCAAGAAAACAAAAATGCTAGACTCTCCATAAAAAATATAAACTTTGGACTAGAGAAAACCACGCAGGACTTCTGATCTAATGATATGTTGTACAGTGATAATGTACATGCTGATTTGACTGATAAACTTAAAACAGCAATATAAAAGTAATGTGCTACCTTAATAATCTTAGTACTAAATGAGACAGGGTTAGCAAAAGAGTTTCGCCCTTAACACGTTCTTATTTTTTTGTTGTCATCACAGATGAAACATAATAGTCCAGAGTGTTATAAAAGAGCACTCACAGAGCAGGAAGTGACTGGCTATCTGGCTTTGTTTTGCTTCATATCTTGTGGGAAGACTTCAGAAATAGGCCCAAGTCTGCAATCATGATGTTAGTAGCATCCTGACTAATAGAGAGCTGCAGGCAGAGACTACCAGAGTCAGCAAGTCTGCTGTGGTGTGCTGTAAGGATGCTGGAAGGGACATTTACGCACCAAGCTTAAACTGAGAACTCAATATCTTGCAGAATTGAGGGTTTTTTTTTTTAAATAAGGGAATAGCTAGCCCTCTCATAAAAAGAAAAGCAATAAACTTTTATTGTTCCTGTGAGCTTTATTAAATGGATCAGTGAAAAATACAGAAAAATCAATTTATACTTAAAATAAACATTATATCCCTATATTATATTCTTTCAAACTGAGTGAACCATATAGTAGGTGAGTGTGGAAGTTTCAATATGCTTGGACCAAGGAGTAGCACTATTAGAAGGTATAGCCTTGTTAGAGTAGGTGTGTTGGAGTAGTGGTGCAGGGATGAACTACTGGACAACATGGGTTCTTCAGGGAACCTGATGATTGGAGGTTTTGTCATAATCAGCAAACATATTCAAAGGTTTTCATGTATATGGTTCAAGGGGGAAATAAAAGCTTCCAAAGAGGCCATAAAGCAAGTAATGTTCTGTAGGGTGTTGGAAATAGACCATATAATTTTTTGCATCCCATTCATTGTCTGATGTTCAGTTTAACTACTTTATTTTTTTAATTATATATTTTCTTCATTTATATTTCAAATGCTATCCTGAAAGTCCTCTATACCCTTCTCCCTGCCTTGCACCCCAACCTACCCACTCCCACTTCCTGGCCCTGGCATCCCCCTGTACTGGGGCACATAATCTTCACAAGACCAAGGGCCTCTCCTCCCAATGATAGCCGACTAGGCCAGTTTTACTACTTTATTATAACTTATTTGCAAGAGATTAAGAGAAATAGTACCTAAATTTCTGCAAATAGAGAAAAAAGATCAAGAATGTTAGTAGTGATAAATCATTTATAACTAAACCAAAGCGATTTTTTCTTTTTTGTCCATGACTCCTCTTCTTCAACATACCTCACTAGGAACAGTTCTCAATCAGAATTCCTGACTTATAATTATACCACCTTAAACCTTCAGTATCTCTGGGGGCATTGGTAATAATTAATGGCAGCAGCTATTTAGTTAAACACATGAATTATAAAAGTCTAGTAGATATTGAACCATGATGATGATAGAGGAGGACAAAGGCCTAAGGAGTTACCCAGGCAAGAGGTGATGAAAAGGATGGATCCCCATGAGGGAACAGGTGAGGATTGGAGGTGCATTTTGGGTGTCAGTGTTAGAAGCTAGGTGAGCTGAATAAAGAGAGAAGAAGGGTAAACATAATTTGTAGACTTCTTACTTAAGATGCTAGGTAATTATAGGTAGGGGTAGCTGAAGAAGAGTGAGAGTAAAGAGAAGACCGTGTGATCTTTAGAGGAAGTTGCTTATTTGAACAAAATAAGCAGAAAATTCTGCTGACTGCTGATGCTTCGTCAGCATTTCTGCACAAAGCTGTGTTCAGTGTTGTCTGTGATGTAGCAGATTTTTTCAACATAAGTGTTTCTATGCTTATAGACATTTATTATTGTTGTTGTTTGCCTGAAACATCCTATTTGTCCATCAAAATCAATAAAGTTATGATGCAATTGCCAAATCCTCCACGATCCACTTCTGAACAATAACAAAAATTTAAAATATAAGAAATGACCTAAAATTTGCAGAATCAAAATAGCTACTGAATCCCCTTTTCTCTATTTATTATGGGTGTTGTCTTCTTTCTTCATCTAGTGTGGCCATGCATACCTTAAAGCTATCCCTCCATTTCCTATATTATTTACACATTTATTTACACAAATAATACTGTGTGTGATTTATGCCACAATGTGCATGGGTTGGTTATAGGACAACTTGCAAAAATTGGTTCTCTGTTTTTACTATGTGGGTTCTAGAGGTTGAACTTAGATGTTCAGGCTTGAGGGCTATTGCTTTACCAAGTGAAACATCTCACTGACTTAACCTTTGCTACATTTATATAAACACGGATCTGATGACCAACTCATTCTGTTTCTCAGTCTTTGATTTTTTTTGTTCATTTTCCCTTATGAGTCCCGAATAGATGAATTTATGAGATATCTTCTTGTGTCTTCATGGCTTTTTATGACAGTGAAATAGGGAACAATAATATATGTATTATTTCACTCCAAAATTTGACCAAACCAGGGCAAATATGGCAAGAATTTCCCTATTTCTTGTGTCTCTCATTGTTTAAACTTTCCTATATCTCAAAATGTTCACCTGAAAATATTTAAAATTCATTTCAAATAAAGTGAAGTGACTGATATTCCCCTATAATTCCTATTCTGGTTGAATTGTATAAGAGTCAAAACCAGTATTGAAGGGATGGGGAGTAAGGTGGGAATTGCAGATTCTAGAAGACACTGAAGGCTAGAAGGTGTCTGAACAAGTGAAGAGATCATAGGGAGTTCTGGAGTCCTCTCTCTTCCCTGGACAGAGTAGTGCCCTGGGAATGCCTTTTCTCTACCTGTATCTATTTGTCTGCATTTTGTAGATGATAGTCTGACTAACTTTAACAGGCTTATATGAAAACAAGTGTAAGTGGTAGCCTGGGAAAGGAGGAGTCTTGGAAGTCTCTGAGAGGATTCAGGTGCCTGGGTTTGCTGACTCCAGGCAGCCCCTTTGTGACTGAAAGAGGATGGCAGATAACGGATCCAAATAACATTCATGTGCCAGGAATAATCACTTTCTCTTTCAGGTGGGAAGTTATAGTGGTAACTCTAACTTGTTTGCATACTTGACGATGAATGTGAATATTAAGACTTCTGGAGGTTTAATCACTCAATTAATACCTAGCATAAAAAGAAATGTAAAGTATTGTACAATATAATATCACAGCTATTCTATTACTCTGTGTTTGTGTGACATATTATAACCTGAATATTTTTAGAGCATCAATAAGTAATTTAATTTCAATTGCAAAACAGCTTCCTAGGATTAAAATTATTGCTACACTTAGAATATGAAGATGTGATTTTTTGACATTTGGTCAATTATTCTTGAACAGATATCTAAACGATTTGGTCATTACATCGCAGAAACATTAGATGCCTAGTTTTTTCTTTTTATGATGGTACTGTTTGAAAGACACAAAAATATCATCCTGGTGCCTCTGAAAAGCATTTCTAAGCCATTCAGACCTATCATTTTCTTGCACCTGTATGCAGTTTTTGTCTTGTGTTCTCATACTGAACTATTTATAATTCAGCAGTTTGGAAATGCTTCAATAACAACATGAAGGTGTTATTTTAAAAAGCTGGAAATCATCTTTTTGGTCCTCTGCATTTACTAGATACATAAAATTTCTCTTCCCAGCATCCAACCCCACTCGATACTTACAATCAATTTTTCAATGCCTTTTCCTTTAACTGTGACTATAAATTTACTTCTATAGCTCTGACTATGCATGTAGGATTTTAGATGGGTAAATGACTGCAATATGTGTTGCAAAGGAACCTTATGAAAAACCTTGCCTTTTCTACTTATAAATACATCAGATGGATTTGTGTCAATGAGTGGGGATTATGGCTGTTTAGATATGTTTTTGAAAATTGTGTTCAGTGGAATAAGGACTACAGCCCTACAGGACACTATGAAAGACACTGACAGTCATTTAGGAACAGCTGCATCTTGATTATTTATTTATATTCCACCAAAAGAAATTATATTTCAAAGGAAAAGATGATGTTTTCATTTTGAGCTATAATTACAGTTTATAGAGAAATCTGGGAAAATGCTTATTTGGGGTCTCATTTCTATAGCTGTCAAATGATAAGGAAAGGGTAATATAAGGTGTAGCCACCTGCCTATAGCACTAAGTCAAGTAGGGTTCATTTATTGTGAAGCTCAATTGTTTCTTATGCAAAAGAGAAAAAATATTCAGGAACTTTCAATGAGAAGGGACTGGAACCCAACAAAGTCAACTGTGCCATTTATTCAACATATCATGAGTCAGTACTTCCAGTCAAAAGGCTTACACTCTTGTGCTGGAAAGTAACTGAGTCACGCAGTCAACAAACAGAACCCCTTGTGCTGGAAAGTAACTGAGTCACGCAGTCAACAAACAGAACCCCTTGTGCTGGAAAGTAACTGAGTCACGCAGTCAACAAACAGAACCCGGCATTCCTCACTTCCTACTTCTCCACCTTCAGGAAAGTACAGTAAGCATTTGAGTTTATGTTGTAGAAACGGTTTTCTCCCTGGAGAGACGTCTAAATTCTCAGAGATGCCTGCTCCATACATTCACTTGTATTAAACTATTTACAGCATAGATTTACAGAGTGGGTGAGATAAAAGAGGTCTGAATATTTAACCTGGTGCCATTCTATAGTTCCATAGGAGAGGAGGAGAAGGAGGAAGAGGAAGAGGAGGAGGAGGAGGAGGAGGAGGAGGAGGAGGAGGAGGAGGAGGAGGAGAAGCTATAAAAGATGAGGTAAAGAATGAAGAGGAGGAATGAACAGAGGAGAAGGAAAGGAAAGTCCCGGAGAGGAGAGATAGGAAGAGAGGTGGAGATGCACAAAGAAACAAATCAAGTCACTCTGACCCTATCCCCTCTGCACAAAGACCCCAACTGTTGCCAAGCAGAGGGCTGATAGTAACATCCGGATTAGAATCTGGGATCCCTGACTCCTCATTCTTGCTTTGTCTAATAGCAGGTAGAAAGCCACAACAGCCCATTCTTCACTTCAAACTTGTTTGTAGTCTATTGTTTACGAGGCATGTGACCTTGAAAATAATCTGTATATTTGACTTCCTCAGCTTCCCCACCAGTATAAGGGGAATACTATGGTAACTATCTCATGGGATTGGTGAAGGACTGATAAAAATGATAGGTGTGTAGCTTTTGGCAGAGGACCTTACGTGTTTGTGTGTGTGTTGGAATGTGTAGCATTTGTAGTTTATTGATTCATTCTTGCTTTATCTTGTATCCTATTTTGCTGAACTTCTTAGGTCACATTACAATCTGATGATGGTTCACATCCCTATCTTCTCAGTTTCCCCTTTGATCACAGGTGAGGCCAGGGTTGGCTTTCAAGTGAGAATCCTAAGAACTGCTACTGAGAATTTCAACAGGATTAAGTGAAGTTGGGTGTCCTGAGACCTGGATATTCACAGTCTGTGAGAACTGAAAACAAAAAAGAAATCAAAGTAGGTATTTTCGAGTGTTAACTTGATTTTGACATTCATCATCTTACATGTAGAATGCATCAGTGTTAGTCTGTGGACTACAGGCTGCCTCCAAGTTCATCTTGAGGGTAGGTTTGCAATGTCTTAGGTTTGTCATACAGGGAGCTCTGTCTTAGTTGACAACAGGAAGGCATTTTCAAATCAAGCAAGGTCTATTTCCAGGAAGTCTTTCTCTGCTGGAGTCTACAAGTAAGCAAAGATGGTGCAGTCCGGTCCTGGGCTGGGGCTTGGGGTAGAGGTGGGAGGGAGAACTGCAGCAGCAGGCGAGGGAGTGCAGAAGAACCTTCACTGTTATTTGGGATCTTAAGTCTGCAATGCATAAATAATACTAAAAAAGTCAAGGAACCTTGTTTTTCTATGCCCGTCTAATGAGATTATTTTATTTTCTTACAATGAACAAATTGAAATAAAGTCTTTCCTATTATAATACCTCCTATCCTTTAAAAAATAATAGTTTATTTATACATAGTAGGATCCTGTAGCATTGTTTTATGGATTTCTAATCACACAGTGGTGGTTGGATGGAGTGGAGGCCAGGCCTGTGACCTTGGCTATGCCTTCCCTAAACTCAGCACAGTGATGGGTCCCCAAGTCCACAGCTATAGAGTGTGACATTGGACCAGGCAGGCAAAGCACACACTTTCAAATGCTGAAAGCCAAGTAATTTGTTGTTACCACTTTAATAAAATTCAACAAGCATATCATCAAAGCTAAGTCTTCATCACTTTCACTGCTGTTTAAGGCACCTGTCTTAGGGTTTCCAGTGCTGTGAAGAGACAATATGTTGAAGGCAACTCTTATAAAGAACAACATTTAATTGGGGCTGACTTACAGGTTCAGAGTTTCAGTCTATTATCATCAAGGTGGGAACATGGCAGTGTCCAGACAGGCATGGTGCTGGAGGAGCTGAGTGTTCTACATCTTATTCCAAAGACAAACTGGAGAAGACAGACTTCCAGGTAGCTAGGAGGATGGTCTCAGAAAGCCCACTCACACAGTGATGAGCTTCCTCCAACAAGGCCACACCTCCTAACAATGCCGCTGTCTGGGCCAAGCATATTTAAGCCACCAAAGCATCCCTCACCTATAAGAACAGTGAGTAAAGCACCTTCTGTTCCCACCTGCCAAGGACATTGGTAGAGCACTAGTGAAGGGCCTCAACTTGACAAGACAGACTCCATCTTGTAGCCAAGTCTCCATTTTATACTCTAGCCCCTGTCCTCAGGTTAAAGTCTAATTCCTGGAAAACCCACAACCTTTTCCAGGAAGCAACTATCCTAGACATGGCCACCAGCAGGAAAATACCTAATGGTCCAGAGGCTACAGATTATAGATAGATTGTTTAAATCAACTGAAATCACTGTTAGCCAATCATGTAATTTGTAAGTTGAAAAGCCCCTCACCCTGCTGTAACCACACACACACACACACACACACACACACACACACACACACACACACACACACAAATCCTGAATCTTAGGTACTAGAGCCTTCTGCACTACTCCATTGCATCAGAAGGGCCTGAAGGTATGAACTAGAGCTTTAATAGACTCTGCTTTACATAGGAGTTCAACTCCTGGTGGTCTTTGTGTACACTCAGAACTGTGTGTAACACCAGCAGATTAGGCAAGCCTAAAGAAGCCTTTGTTGGGAGTATATCAGGAGTCCATTAGTCTTGGGGACCTCTATGAACTTGCTAATTTTTTCCCACCACATGACTGCTGGATCTAGTAGTAGATTCTAGACTTTTCCTTCTGCTTCTCTTAAATGGCCTTCACCCCTGGACACTTCTTACTAATCTCAAGAACTAAAACCCCCAGGTAAGCAAAATTACTGGTGGAATTTGCTACACAATCTTAGGGCAACAGAGATCAGCATTCCTGTTTTGTTAGAGAAAGAAAGACACTCAGAGATCTTGCAATGCTCATGGATTGGCAGGATCAATATAGTAAAAATGGCTATCTTGCCTAAAGCAATCTACAGATTCAATGCAATCCCCATCAAAATTCCAACTCAATTCTTCAATGATCTAGAAAGGACAATTTGCAAGTTCATCTGGAATATCAAAAAACCTAGGCTAGCAAAAACTCTTCTCAACAATAAAGAACCTCTGGTGGAATCACCATGCCTGACCTCAATCTGTACTACAGAGCAATTGTAATAAAAACTGCATGGAACTGGTACAGCAACAGACAGGTAGATCAATGGAATAGGATCAAAGACCCAGAAATGAATCCATACACCTATGGTCACCTGATCTTTGACAAGGGAGCTAAAACTATCCAGTGGAAAAAAGACAGCATTTTCAACAAATGGTGCTGGCACATAGCACTTCTAATAGAAAGTTATACTCCAGAGTATGAAGAATTGCCCCATGGTGTGTCAGGAACATGTTGCTAAGGTTATGAAGCCCATACATAACAAAACTTCCTATGGCTTATGTTATCTACTATGTAGATGATCGTGTGATCAGCAATCCTGATTTTTCTGAATTGGCAATAACCTTTGACTTAGGCCTGAGATTTTGAATGCCTCCAGAAGCGGTTCAAAAACATTCCCATTCTATGTAAGGTGTAGTTGTACTGTATACCATCAAAAGCCAAACATTTGCAGGGATTGTCTTAAAATTCTTAGTTATTAAGGAGAGATGACTTGCCTCGGAGACTAGAGGCTACTACTCACAAACTTTCTCCACCTTTACAAGTTTTGGGAGGGGACTATAATTCTTCCTCCAACCAGGTTCCTTCTGAGGTAATGACAGCTTCATTCCGCCAAGAGCAGTATTGTCCAAAAGTTGAGTTCAGAGATGAGACCTGGCTTTACATCTTTCACTATCAATCTTTAAATTATCTATGTACTCTTGCTGGGAAATTCTGGCAACTGCAGAATGTTTAAAAATAGTTGCATTTCATGTATTCTCTATTCAGGACAGTGAGGTTTTACTGTAATTTCATGGCAAAGTTAATCTTGAGGGATACAAACATGCTATAAAAATGCTATATAAAGAGCTGGAGACAATTGTTGTACCATATTCAGCAGATCAACAGTCCACAATCTGGCCATGCTGTTTTCATAATTTCCCTAATCCAGCTTGATTCACATTTTCTAGTATCCAAGGTACTTCAAGATATTATTTTCCCCAATTACACAGTTTTAATCCCTTACTTTGGCAGAAATTGTCTGTTGTTGTTAATGTGTTACATTTTGATTTGTCTATTATGTAAGTATTCCCACATTTGAGATTCTACAATACTGTTTGGGGGCATCTGAGACAGAGAAAAAAGCACCACATCCATGACTAGATTGTTCTTCAAGTTCAGTGATCTAGTCTATCTTAACAGTGGTTCATCTACCTTCTATGTTGTATCCAAGTTTGTTTCTGTGTCTAGAGAAAAACCTAGAAGAATTGGAACATTATATTTAAGCAGAACTAGCAGTTTCTATAATCTTTGGAAGGTCTAAATATAAGCCTTAATAATAGAAAAATAATTATAGAGCAGAGGAAGTTTCAGTATGAATGGCCTTTGTTGGGTGTGATCTGTTTCGTTAGTTGACTTATTTGCTGCTGTTTCACAGTGCTTCTATTTAGCCTCATCTTTAGTTCTTAAAACTGATGAAATAACTGTCCTCTATAACTCTAAGTGGCAATGTCTGCTTGGAATTATTTTATCTAGAGTAGGAAGAGGATAACACCAAATAGGGAGTGTCAAGTAAAAAAAAAATGGGATAGATGAAATTATATATTATAGCTCTCTAACAATGTTTTCACCAAACTAATAAACTTGGGAAGTTGTGGTTCTGTAAGAATATTTTTGGATAATTTGTTTCAACCTAAGTGAGAATTGTTAAAAAAAAAAAAAAAAAAAAAAAAAACAAATACATATGTTTCACAGAGTTCAAAATGCTTTCCTGACAGTTGAAACAAAATTTTCTTACTCAGATGACAGTTGCAGAACTGGCTTAAACACCTCTTAGATTTCAGAAGAGCATCTGCCAGTACCAGCTGGAAGCTTTTGCTGCCTTAGAGTTCCATGTAAATTGGTCTCAAAGAAGGAGACAGTAACCAGGCTTGGTGGCATATACCAGAAGTCTCAAGTACTTGAGAGCCTGAAGCATAAGTCCATGTTGATTCCAAGTTCAAGGCTGGCCTGGTGAGTGTAGTGGAACTTGGCCTTAAATTGAAGTGACTAAGGCAATACCCTCTAGTCCTAACTTCGTTTTGTGTCTGTTTGGATACTCCTCAGTCCTCTACTCCACTCTCAATTTTGATATCTGCCTTGGCAAACCATTACAGATTTCCTTAGCCCTGATCATGATCCACGTGTATTAAACAAAATAATCACTGTTTTTACATGCTTAACATAAAATAAAATAACTGAAGTATGTATAAGTAAAATTAATTGTCATGTTTTATCTGAAATAACTACTATGATCTGCCTAAACATATGTTGCAAGTTTTCTCTGACCATTGTCAAACACTGATGTAATTTTGGGTGTTTTACCTAAAAATGCAGTACCCCTGACTTTTAGCACCAAGAGATTCTGAAGGTTGGACTGCCTTTTTGTCGCCAGGCAAAATTAAAGGACTTATATACCCTAATTGACTTAATCAGTATAATTGTATCTTTCTCATATGGATTTATTTTAAATGTAAAACAAAAATAAGAATATATTGCCCTGTTAGAATGAATGGGTGAGACACTGTAGCTAGCATGAAAGAACAATACATGGAAGAAAAGGAGTTTGATAATTTTGATAAGTTCTTTCTTTCTTTCTTTCTTTCTTTCTTTCTTTCTTTCTTTCTTTCTTTCTTTCTTCCTTCCTTCCTTCCTTCCTTTCATTCTTTCTTTCTTATACTTTAGAAATAAGCATTTTTCTTTAAAACTAAATTTTACCTTCTTCAGTTTCATGTTTTAAAAGATTTGAATAGCATAAAGTATATTTGAAAGACTTCTTTAGGCTTTTCAATAGAGAAATGAGTTTTAACGCCTCAGGAGATTAAGGTGAACTTCAAACATAGGAAAACAGCTCCCCATAGAGGGGGAAGGTGCGCGTGTGTGTGTGTGTGTGTGTGTGTGTGTGTGTGTGTGTGTGTAGGGGGAGTGGCTTACAGCAACTGTGTAATCTAGTATTTTTAGTATTTTCCACTGAGATGAGAATGCTTAAAGGCTTCCAGACTGAGGCCTCCCATGTTGTGTGTAATGGCTTTATTTCAGCCTGACACTTAAACTCTCTTCAGCAAAGAACGAATCATGAATGAAAGGTTTATAAGAAAATTGTGATTTTTTTAAAATTACTTTAAAAATTAATTTATTTTTTACTCTTTATATTTCATTTCTTATCCCCATCCATCCTCCAACTGCTCCACATCCTACACATCCTCCCTACCCTCTTGTTTCCATGTGGATGCCCACCCCACCCCACCTGACTTCTAAACTTCCTGGGGCCTCCAGTCTCTTGAGGGTTAGGTGAATCAGCTCTGAATAAACACAGACTTGGAAGTCTTTTACTATATGTGTATTGGGGGGCTCATATCAGCTGGTGTATGCTATCTGTTTGGTGGTCCATTGTTTGAGAGATCTCAGGGGTCCAGATTAATTGAGACTGCTATCGTGATAGAAGGCTAATATCCAAAATATATAAAGAACTTAAGAAGTTAATCACACACACACACAAAAAATCAAACAACCCAATCCAAAAATGGGGTATAAAACTAAACCGAGAATGTACAACTGAAGAAATTTGAATGGCTGAGAAGCACATAAAGAAATGCTCAAAATCCTTAGTGATCAGAGAAATGTAAATCAAAATGAGCCTGAGATTCCACCTTGCACCAATCAGAATGGCTAAGATCAAAATCTCAGGTGACAACACATGTTGGAGAGGATGTGGAGAAAGAGGAGCACTCCTTCATTGCTAGTGTGATTGCAAACTGGTACAACCGCTTGGGAAATCAATCTGGAGGTTCCTCAGAAAATTAGAAATAGATCTACCTGATGACACAGCTATACCACTCTTAGGAATATACCCAAAAGATGCCCTGACATGTCACAGGGCATGTGTTCCACTATGTTCATAGCAGCCTTATTTGTGATAGCCAGAAGCTGGAAACAACCAAGATGTCCCACAACAGAAGAATGGATACAGAAAATGTGGTTCATTTACACAATGTAATACTACTCAGCTATTAAGAATGAGGATATCCTGCAGTTTTCAGGCAAATGGTTGGAGCTAGAAAATATCATCCTGAGTGAGATAACTCACTCCAGGATGTGAGGTATGAGGTAATATGCATTCCAAAAGGACATGCATGTTATGTACTCACTAATAAGTGGATGTTAGCCAAAAAATAAAGTACAGAATACCCAAGATACAGCCCCCAAAACTTGAGAAGTTCAATAAGCTGAAGTGCACATGTGAGGACGCCTCAGTCCCACATGGGAGAGAGAAGAAAGCAATCACAAGTAGGGTGGGAGAAAGGGACCTGGGAGGGAAAGTGGATGGGGGGGGGGGCAGAATGGGTGTAGAGAGGGTAGTATGATCTGGAATTGGATGATGGAAAAGGACTGAAACCCTGAGGACTAGCAGAAAGAATGGAAACAGACAACCTCAAGAAATAGGAGGTTGTGGGAATAGTCCAGAATGCACCAGAAACCTGGGAGGTAAAAGGTCTTCAGGAATCAAAGGGAGGGATCTTAGATGAAATGCTAGACAGTAGGGAGAGGGAACTTATAGAGTCCACCTCCAGCAGAAAGACAGGACTCCAAGTAAGGAGGGGGTTGCCATCCAACAGCCATATCTCTGACCCATAATTATTTCTGTCTGAAGGAATTACATGGATGGAAATGGGGAGGAGCCTGATGAAAGAAGGTCCAGCGACAGACCCAAAGTGGGATCCAGCTTATGGAGAAGTCCCAAGGCCTGACACTATTACTGAGGCTATGCAGGTGCTCACAAAGGGGCCTATTATGACTGCCCTCTTATATATATAATTTTAAGAAACCAGAGAGAAATTAAATTGTTCTATATCTTCACATTATGGCATAAACCAACATTTTTACTTTCTTCTATCTTTGCATTGACTGTATATGCTTAGTAACCTGAACAATGAATTTATTCAAGTACAATCATATAAAGGTTGTACTTGAATTGGTGGGATAAATAACAATTTAGAGTGACTTGTTTCTATTTCTTTTCTTTCTTTATAAAGAAATAAATACAAGAAGGCAGTTGGTTTCATACTGGACTGTAATATTCCCAAAGATGAAGCAGGGAATTCTATTGCTATTTTTTTCTAACAGAACATAAATCATATATTGACATTTTCCTAATAGTTTTTTAATCTCAAGAGAAAATAGTATATCTCCAGGTAATTACTTGCAGTACAGTTTGTTCTAAATAGGAGATTTGCGGTCACATTCATTTTTCACTGTCATGTGAATGAAAATGAGTTTGCATTTTCATTTTTTGTTCCTTATTAAAACTGTCTCTGTTTCTGTGAGTAGCCAGTGCTAAGAGGCAGAGAACTAATCTGTTTAAACAAAGGTAGAAGACACAGGACAAAGTCTATCATTTTATTTATGTGAAGAGAGGAGACTCAAGGTACCTGACCAATATTGATCGGATAACTAATCTTGAGTTTTGAGAATAGAGAAGGTTTAGGAAGAGTCATTCATCAGCTTAGGGACTCCAGGCTATGGCAGAATGGAAATTTTTGACTAGTCTGTTCTGGGAGCTATGGCAGACTTAGCCGGGACAGAGAGCCTCTCTGTTTGTGTAGGTAACGTGAGTTGGGAATGGAGAACTAAGTGAAGCTCTTTGACTGAAACAGTGATGTAATGCAGTTCAATAAAATTAGCATCAGCCTGTAGCCGGATCTTCTCCAGAGCGTGGGCTGAAGCTTCATGTAGCCTTTCTCAAACTCTAATGGCGTTTCTAGAAGATGAGGCACTTTACAAAAGAGCCACAGCCATCCATTCTGATTCTGAGAAGCAGGGGCCTTGAAGGACATAGGTCTTCCATTTTCAGAGCATCACATAGTTTTGTGATCCAAACTGATTCCTTATTTGGAAACCGTGCTATATGGTCATAAAGGAGAATAATCTAACAAGAGACCTCAAGCTGTTATCTTGAGTTTTCCAGACTCAAGTTTATATAAGACTTTTTAAACTGTAATCTTGAAGTTACTGATTTAATTTTTTATGAGCCTATCTGCTTCTGTTTTAAATTGGGTAGGTAGGTATGCTGGGTTGTCTTAGTGGTTTGATCATAATACAGTTTTTATTATTATTACAGCCTTTTCTATTTTAAATTGCATTTTCCTCTTAACTACACAATTTTCTAGATTAAATAATTAAAAATACAATTTAAGTCTAAGGCACTTTTAACATCCATAGAAGATATATGTAAACATATTTTAAGACCTTCCATAATGTTACAAATATATCTTACATATTTCATTGAGACAACATTCATTTCATGAACAATATAAATGAATTGATAGTTTTATTTCAAGTCATTAGCGTCTTCAGAGCCTCAGAAAGCTCTGAGATAGTGTGACTCTCCCAGTTTTACTATATGTAAAAAAAACCAAAAATCTTCCTTTTAGGATTTTGCAAATAATACAGTTTGCTTTTCATGGCTTCTAGCTTTTGAGAACTCTGGTCTATGTCTTGTTATCGCTGAGCTAGAGTAACTAGATCTGAATATAAGGTAAAAAAATGAGAGAATTTATTTTCATAAAAGATTGTGAGAAGTTCAGACTTCTCTGGAGACTGCATGCAGAAAATAAGGGAAGATTTATGTCAAAATAACAGATAGCCTGTCTATCAGTGTTGTAGACATTGGTACAAAATACATGGAAACTCTCTGTCTATATGGTTCATACAGTTTCCTTTCACCTTATCATCTCCTTCTTCTCTCTAATCATCGTAGAAAGAAAACCATAAGTCTTCTCTTACTTTCACAGAGAAATTCTGAAGTCCTTGTTTCAGTGTCTCAATGGTCCCAAATCTACCACGGTATGCCAGGAATGGGTCACAACTTTCCCCTGAGAATACACAAAATTGTTTCAAGAAAGTTTGAAGAACATAATTTCTCACTAGGTACATTTTAAATAACAGATGAATAACTTTATTTTGATAGGAATTTTAAAAATAATATTTTACATTTATTATTTGGCAATATCATACATGTATTCAGTGTATCTTAAACATATCTACCCCCAACTCTCCCTGGAACTCCCTTCAACATTCTCCCTTCATGCCTTCCTGTCATGATGAATATCTTCTACATCCTCTTCCCAACTTTATGTATTCTCCTGCTTTAAAAAAGAACCCACTTGGTACAATTAGTGCTGTCTGTATGCATGTGGCTGTAGGGCCACCCACTGGCACACAGTCAGCCTACCATATGCTATACTACAGAAGAAACTTAACTTCCTTTCTCAACAGCCATCACTCATGTGAATCCACTAGGGGTTTGGCCTTGTGAGTTCCTCTCCTGTCTATGTTGGAATATTGATTAGATTGTTCTCTTAACAGTTGTGTGCAGGCAACTCTGTCCTGTGAGATCAGAGTATAACAGAGTGCCCTGGCATGTCCAGAAGGCACTGTCTTGCTAGAGTTATACTTGACCTCTGGCCCTTAAAATCCTTCTTTCCCTTCTTCCCATGAAATTCCCTGAGACTCAGAGGAAGGAAGTATGATGAAGATGTTCTTACTCTAATTTTTAAATACTTTATTTTTAAAAGGGTATATGTGACTATGTGAGGCATATGCACATATTAGCACAGGTACTTATGAAGTTCATAATACGTTGTGAGGTCCCTGGGAGCTAGAATTACAGAGAGTGTGTGTACTAGTTAGTGAACCTGGATCCTTCTTAAGAGCAGTACATGTTCATAACTGCTGATCCATCTCTCCACATCTTAGACATCCCATTTAGAGCTAGGCATTCCATAGTCATATATTCTCTCCACTATGACAGTTGTGAGTCTCTGTATTATCTCCATTGCATAAAGGAATATCTCTAAAGACAGGTAACAGATGCACTACTTTATGGGTTTAAAAATAAATAATTAGAGGGCTATTTTATACTTAGTCCCCTTAGCAAAATAATGGTAGTAGGCTCCATGCTTGAACCTATCATATTCCCAGTCACAGGTTGATAATATTAGATATGGGCCCTTCTTAAATGCAATTAGGAAACTGTTGGTTATTCCCATAACATTTATGACAATACCACACCAATAGGCATATCTTGCAACTCTGGTCATCATTGTTGCTCATGGAGGTTTAAATCTGGGTAGTTGAAGATCTTTTTCACCAGCAGCATATAAAATATCATCAGCTCCATGAAAGCTAGCCAGTGGGGATAAAGCTTGCAGACCAGTGCTACTTTAATTTCTCTTTATTCTCCTACCAATGTCTGTGGTGTATTTATCAATATAAAGTTCTGATTGGTAACCAAGAACAATATACCAAATAGACTGTGTTGCTTTGGGGGTCTCCAGAATACCTTGACTGACAACTGGAGAGAGGGCATTCCACACCTGGCTGGCACCGGGCTAATTATTTATTTATTTATTTATTTATTTATTTATTTATTTATTAATAGTCTACAGCTCTTCTGTAAGGGTCAATCTTTCCCTTCCATGTAGGGTATGTTTTAAAGAAGTTTATAAAATATTAGTCTTTCATATGTTGTTTTCAAACTTTCTAAGTGTTAATTTTTTTAAAAACCTACAACTCCTGATATAAAATACAACATCACATATATGTGAAATATTTGATTTGAAATTATCTTCTAAGATTATTTAAATTCAAAAATAATATTTCTACTGTAGTATTTTTATATCTTTTCATTTTGGTTTTTATCCCTTCATCAGTGGGTTTTGTTTTCAGTAAGAAGACACTATTAATGACACTCTGCTATACTTGCAGACAGGAGCATAGCATAGCTGTTTTCTGAGGGATTTCACCCAGCAGAAGATGGAGAGAGATGCAGAAATCCAACATTAGGTAAAGCTTTCGGAGTCTTGTGGAAGAGGTAAGGGAAGGATGAGGGGTTAACAACACCAAAGGAAGATCCATAGAGTCAGCTAACCTGGGCCCATAGAGGCTCAAAGAGATCGAACAACCAACCAAAGAGCAAGTATGGGATAGACCTAGATGTGCAGCTTGGTCTTCATGTGAGTCCCCTAACATGGCTCTGAGGCTTTCTCTGACTCTCTTTGCTGCCTTTGGATTCCTTTCTCCAAGCTGGACTACCTTATCAGGCCTCAGTGGGAAAGGATGTGCTTAATTTTGCTGGTACTACATGTTTGGCTGGTACCCATGGAAGGCTTCTACTTCTCTAGGGAGACAGGTAAAGGGTAACAGGAAGAGGGGTTTGTGAAGGTAGGACTGAGCTGAGCAGAGAGGGTGGGCTGGCATTGGGATGTAAAGTGAATATTTATTATTTAAATGTATTAGAGAAAAGAAGACTCACACTTTGAAATGTCTTAGTAAACATTCATTTGCTTTTAGATGATGCCCTAATTTTTCACAGGACATGCTATTTTTCTTCCTCCATAAACAGGAAAATCATGCAAAACATATATCTGTTCTTAGAAGCCTGGCCTGATTAAAAACATGAAACTTGTTAAATTAGCAGTTTTCAAGGTGCTATCTTATACTTATTTATACTTCTATAAATACTTACTGCATAATAGTTTACATCTCTTCATCAAAGTTCCAATCCTGACCAAGATGGAATGGCAGAAGCAACAGGATAATTTCCCTAAACAACCAAATGGATTTGGATGTATTTATCATAAGGCAAGACACAATAATGGCCCTTTAAAGATAGTATACAATAAGTGAGCCTTCCAGATACCAATGTTATTGTGTTAGGAAGCTTCCAGAGCACTCTGAAGGAAGGAGGACCCCTGATAACAAAGACTACAGGAGTGGATTATGCCCCTCCCCCTCCCCCCTCCCCCCTCTTCCCTCCCTCCCTCCCTCCATCCCTCCCTCCCTCTCTCCCTCCCTTCCTCCTCCTCTCTCTCTCTCTCTCTCTTTCTTTCTTTCTTTCTTTCTTTCTTTCTTTCTTTCTTTCTTTCTTTCTTTCCTTCTTTTGTTCTTTTTTCCTCCTCCTTGTCCTCCTCCTCCTCCTTCTCCCCATTTTCTCTTAATCCATATACATGGTTCTGAAAAGTATTGATTTCCTTATAGCTTTCTTTCCAGCTCAAAAATCTTAGGGTTATAGGTTAAAAGTGTGACAACAATTCCTATTGTGGCACTTCAGAAAGATATTTAGTTTGCTTTCTATTGATAAACTCATTTGTAGGTGATAGTTATGGTCTATTCATTCATCTTTGAATTAACTACCCACCTCTATTGTTTGTCATAATCAAAAACCACAACAGTGGATATTCCGAGAAGAGCTGCATCTTGTGTGATATTTCTACTTGAAATATCATATAATTTGATTCAGTGTTGCTGAGATAATTACTATAATCATAGATGTACCAGTAATGGATTTCTGAGTAATGTCAGAAAAATTAATATGTAGCATGGGGTTGATTTTTGCAAATAGCCACCCACCTATAATTTAAAGTTTATGACATAAACTTGGTAGGGTTTTAATGTGAGCCACTTAGATATAAGTACCATCTAAATATTATCGTTAACTACTTAAGCACAATTCCAGGGCATAACTATGTCCTCATAGCTTGAAGTTCAGCTTCCACAAACGATCTCACATGTAACTTAGCACTAAATTGACAGAATTGTCACTGTAGAGAGCTGCCTGTCCTATACTTATTCATATATCAAGGCAATTAAATTTGGAATATGTAGAAAAGTATACACCCATCATGCCACATGCATAATGAGTAAAAACAATATAATTTAAAAAAGGGAAAAAACTCAGGAAGCTTATTATACTGCTGTGTGGAAGATTAACAGAGTCTGTTCTTTTTCTCCAAAGCAACTGCTTGTTTGCTAGTGTTTTTTGAGCATCTGGTTTGTGGATGCATTGGTCATTACAGAGAACCTATGTGACATACCAACTCTGCTTTCCACTGATTTGTCTGCACAGATGCTATTATTTCTATTCCCTGTCCTTGTGCTTCCTTTCTGCCTTCTTTAATTTTTGATTCCTTCCTATGGGAGTGGGTTTTTTCCTGTTGTTGTTTTTGCTGCTGTTGTTGTTACTCCAGTTATCTTTTAATTAAATCACTATGGAACATTGTTGACAGTCCTTAGGGCTAACTCAGCTGAAGCCAGCTCTCTTCAAAATATAAACGTATTAATTTAAATGAAGTTTGAGAAATCCTTCCTTTCTGAGGGTTGTTTGTGAATTACTTGAAGAATCAATTTCTGAGTACAGAGAGAGAGAGAGAGAGAGAGAGAGAGAGAGAGAGAGAGAGAGAGAAAGAGAGAGAGAGAGAAAGAGAGAGACAGAGAGAAAGAGAGACAGAGAGAGAGAGTAGATGAACATATAAAGAGATGCATGTAGCTCCTTCAGTTGTCCACATAAAGTAACGATGGACCAGTATTGAGGTTCATTTGTGCTGAAACTTCTTCCTCACTCACCTCACTACTCAAGTTTATTCTAAATTAGAGTCCCAGTTGTCATAGGTAAGGCATTACACTTCAGGTAATGTTTGCACTAAGCAAAGTTATATAGGGATGTAAAGAACTAAGCCATTCTCAAATAAATAATGAGCATCCTCACATTAGTCAGAATCAAGTTCATCTTGAATGAAAGCAGATGATTTCCACCCCATGTTTGCATACGTGAAGCACTGAGTAGCAGCATGAATGTAACTTGTACTTGGTTAATGCTGGGTGTACAGTAGCTGTTCCCAGGAGCTGTGTTTACTAAGCAATATCCCGTGATGAAAATTGCAGACTCCTGGCTCCTCTGACTCAGTCTTATTCCACAGGACACCACAATTAGCTGGCACATAAGTGATGTGAGGCAAAATGCCAAAGAGTAAGAGACCAGCCTGTGGACCTTCACTGAGTTTGTTTCCTGAAATGCAGTCACATGAACATGAGTAGAGTTCCTCAGCAAACCCTAAAGATCTGTAGAAGCATCAATACTCTGTTTCTCTGAAAATTCCCATTCTTTTCACAGAGACATCCTTCCCATCCTCCTTAGCTTAGAGTAAAAGGCTCTCTCTAAAACCAGACCACTAAAGAGTACCATGTTTATAGGGATGCCCCTAGAGCCTGGCAGATCAAATGGTGTGAACAGGTCATGTTACAATTTTGCTGAGAAGGTAGATGTTTTTTCTGTCATAAATAAAAGTTCTCTTGGTTGTTTGTAGTGTTTTGGATATAGGATCTTTTTATATAGCCCATGCTTCCTTCACCTTTGTGATCATATTGCCTCAGGTACCCTAGTATTTGGAATAGAGGCATGTCTGACAAAGCCTGGCAGAAGGGAGATGTTTAACCAAGAATGAGGACATATCACCCATAACCTCACAGTACCATTATAGGTTAGGGCCACTGGTCTTCACTGTTAGTTTCAAGTAAGCTAGGGATACATAGTGAGACTCTCTCTCTCTCTCTCTCTCTCTCTCTCTCTCTCTCTCTCTCTATATATATATATATATATATATATATATATATATATATAAAATGTACTAATTATGTATATGAGTACAATAGCAGTGAAAAAAAGAGACCATGGATTTGAAAGAGAAAAGGGGAGGGATATATGGGAAGGCATAGAGGGAGAAATCTTGTAATTATATAATAATAATAATAATAATAATAATAATAATAATAATAACTGTTATAGCAACAACAACATCAACAACAACTACTATTAATCTAAAAAAGGTGGAGGTAGGAACATCATGAGTTCAAAGCCAAGCTGGACTACATGCACGTTAGGACCTAGAGAAAAGGCTCAAGTGATTAAGATTAATTGTGACTCATCCAGACTATCAAGATTCTATTCTTTGTGCCCACAAAGTGCTACACAACCACATGCAACTCCAGTACAGGGTATCTGGCCTCCCTAGGAACCATGCTGACTTGTATGCACAGACATACCTCCCACTTTGGAAAGACCAATAACATAGAAGCCCTTGAAGTGCAAATTCAGTCTAGTTGAGCAGGAAGTGAACAGCAGAGGATGCTGATCAAAGCAGGGAGGGAAGAAGGAGGGCTTGGCCCAAAGAAGCAAAGATTCCTTGGAGAAGCAGTGGGGCGCTAAGGTACTGCAGGGCTAGCAGTGTAGTCCTGCATGTTTCAAAGTCAGTAAGAGTTCTCTTCCCATGTCTTTCTGCTTTGAAGTTATGAAAATGAAAGATCCTAGCTCCATGGCTAGTTACAAATAGTAGAAATATAAGAGAAATCACCAATACTAAGCCCATGCACATTACAAATATAACAAAAGAACATTAGAAACGTATCTAAATCCACACATTTGATAAGTTAGGTAAACTCAGAGCAATTTCTTTATAGATATAACCAAATATTGATATCTAAATTAACTAATATCTACTGAAATGGTTGAATTAATATTTAATAATCTCTTAAATCACAATATACTAGTCTTCTGGGTTCTCTGGTGACATCTTCCAAACAGTTAAGTAGGATATAGTAGAATTCTCTACAATCTCTTTGGAAAAGAAAAAGTATTGCGATTACTTCCTTACTCATTTTATGAAGTCAGCATTATTATTATAAGATTGAAAAAGGAAATATACTAATATTCCTAATGAACAGTAATGCAAAAGCCTTCACAAAATGAAAACAAATATGAAGTGAATTATATACTTTGACATGTGAGACTTATTGCAGGCATAAAATGCTTGTTTGACATCTAATAGTCAATGCAATTTTTCACATCAATAGATGATCAACATGTAATGATATCCAAGAGATACAAAGCAAGCATTTGACAAAACTCAATACCCGTTTATCCTAAGTCAGTTTAGTAAACTAAAAATAGACACTAACTCACTAAAATGATGAAGAGGATCCTTGGAGAATCACACTTATGGTGAAAAACAGACATTTGCATCCTAAGATCAAGATGAAGACAAGGATGCTACCACTCCTCACTCCCACAAAACATGCTACTAGAAGAGTCTGCCATGTATGTGGAATAGAGAGGAACATATAAAAATCAGTTACTTTATTGAGTTCACTATTGATGAAATGGAATCTGAAATTTAAAACTTATAAAAACTGGTGTAGAACTTTTTTGAAAAGCTAAAAGTAAGTTTTATTTTTAAAGTTTTACTTTAAAATTCTTATGAAATGTGATTCAGCTATACCACTCCTGGGCATACATCCAAAGGACTCCATATCCTACTTCAGAGACATTTGTTCATCTGTGTGTACTGCTGCTCTAATCACAATAGCTAGGAAATTGAATCAGCTTAGATGTTCATCAACTGATAAACAGATAACGAAAATGTGCTGCATATACGCAATGGCATTTTAGTCAGCTGTAAGAAAAAGGAAAATTTCAGGGATCTTACCTTTGATTTTTTTTTAAATTTGTGTGTCTAATTTGGAGACTCTGTGGAAGCCAGCAAGCCTGAAAGTGCCCATGAAACCAAGAAGCATTAAAAGGCCCAATCACATACAATATGAAAATGGGGGGGGGGAGCGGGATGCTTCAGGGCAGAATGGATAGGGGAAGAAAGTTGGCCATGGGTTCACCAAACCTAAGAATGAATGAGAAACATTTATGGAACCTACTATTTTTTAAGCTAATTACAAAAACATAAAATTTTAAAGGAGTTTGAACACAGAATCCATGCATGGGTGGAAAATGCTTCTTTCCAGAAGACATAGGTTATTAAATGAAAATCTTTGTGCCGGGAATGAAATACCTCCCTATAAGTTATTGCTTAGGGAGACCGCCATAGAAACTCAAACCAACACGTGTTGCCACTGGCTTTGGTTTTATATCATGGTAAAAACCTATTGCTGGAGATATAACATACTTCCATTCCAGGTCATAGAGAAATCCAGATGAAACTGACCTAAACACCTCCTCTCTGCTGGGTAGCTTTCATGCTGCTTTATTGTGCTGTCAGGCTGCTAGGAAAGTCACCAGTGGTCTTACCAAGCAGTTGACCTTGAATGCTGCAATAGTGACCTGTCAGGCAGGACCCAGTAACTGTGTATGGCAATCAATTGTGGCTTGAAGACTGTGGAAGCAACCGTCAGCTTTCTGACTTTATCTGAGACCTGCTTCACAGCAAAGAATTCATGTCTGGTATGCAAATCTGGTCAAATATCCATGACTAATGATTCGAGAACCTACCACTGTTGTTTTACTAAGGAGAATGTGGCCAAACGGCCTTCAAAATATTTCTGCTATGCACATAGAAATGTTTTTTTCCTGCTGTAAATCTTACCCAGAGAAGTCTCTTCTGCCTTGGGTAGTGGTTAATACAAAGACTCATTTCTAGTGAAATTGTTAATTGACTGTTTTGTGCTCTGCCCTAAATAGGACATCTACATTAATCCCCAACCCCAAAGCTTGAGGGCTATCATGGCAAAGGATGTGGAATAAGAGCCAGAGCATGTAGTGCAGAGCTGTGAAATGCTGTCTTTTTGACATGATGAGGACACAACATTTATGAACTCATTGTGGTGACAGTAACTTACATAAGATTCCACAAGACCAGTCATTATTCCACCAATTAGACTAAAAAGACAGTGGGAGAGTGATAGTGATGTGTTTGGGAGAGATTCACAAAGGAATGGGAGGGGGTGTTGAAGTAGATATGATCATTATATCACAAACACTCACACACACACATATATATATACATGTATGTATATATATATATATACATATATATATATATACATGTATGTATATATATATACATATATATATATACATATATATAACATTGTCAAAGAATAAACAGAGCTTTTTAAAAGTAGGGCTGGAGAAGTGGCTAAATGGATTAATGTTATCATGTGAGGAGCACAAAATGTGGAGTTTGAATCCTCAGTATCTACTTTTAAAGTCATTACAAGGAGACGATTCTGTAATTCCAGGACTGGAAAATGGATACAGTCATCCCAAGACAAGCTAACTAGATAAACTAGCAGAATTATCAAGCTCCAAATTCAGTGAGACTCACTGCCTCAATAAGGAGAGGATCAATCAAGGAATATACTAGACACAAACCTCTTGTCTCCACACCCATGTGCACACTTATGCACACAGAAATGCAAGCACACCACACTCATAAGCAAATTTAAATAAATGAGCAATGGAAAATTAATACCATTATATTTGTACCCAAAGGAAATGACTGGGTATAAATCTAAAAGATCTGTCTAAGATCTTTTAGATTTGAAAGATATCAAATATCTTTCAAAGATATTTGAAAGATATCTCTCTTGAAAGATATCGGCTCCCTTCCGGTCTGGTCCTGTCTGGTCCTGTCTGCCCTACAGCAGCTCAGGGCTCCGGCACAGGCACTGTGCACCCTCCCCAGGCCCCTTCAGGACTCCCCAGGCTATCTCAGGACCACAGGTGAGGAGCTGAACACAGCATCTGTTACAGCCCATTTGCATTGGACTTGAGACACCAGCCAGGAGATTGATAAAGGCCCAAGGAAGGACAGCCGCTCCCTTCCTGTCCTGTCCGGTCCTGTCTGGTCTGCCCTGCACCAGCTCAGGGCTCGGGCACAGGAGTTGTGCACCCTTCCCAGGTCCCTTTGGGACTCCCCAGGCTATATTGGGACCACAGGTGAGCAGCTGAAAACAGCATCAGTTCCAATCCAATCTCTTGGAACTTAAGACTGCAGCAGGAAGATAAATAAAGGGACAGACCAGGGCATTGGGTCCCTTCTGGTCTGCACCAACGCCAGGTCTCCTTGGGCAGAGATGGCAGGAGGCAAGGCTAGGAACAGAAGCAACAGAAACCAAGGGTACTTGGCATCACCAGAACCAAACTCTCCCACCATGTCAAGTCCTAGATACAACATCACACCAGAAAAGCAAGACGTGGATCTAAAGCCAGTCATCATGATGATGATGGAGGACTATAAGAAGAAAATTCAGGGAGAGACAGATAAACAACTAGAAGCATTTAAAGAAGAAAAACTTAGAGAGTTACAGGAAAACAATACCAAACAGGTGATGGAATGGAACAAAGCCATCCAGGACCTAAAAATGAAAGTAGAAACAATTAAGAAAAACCAAAAGGAGATAACTTTGGAGATAGAAACCATAGGAAAAAAATCAGGAACCATAGATATGAGCGTCAGCAACAGAATACAAGAGATAGAAGAGAGAATCTCAGGCACAGAAGATTCTATAGGGAGCATAGACACGACAATCAAAGAAAATGCTAAATGCAAAAAGATCCTAACACAAAATATCCAGGAAATCCAGGACACAATGAGAAGAACAAACTTAAGGATAATAGGAGTAGATGAGAAGGAAGACTATCAAACTAAAGGGCCAGCAAATATCTTCAACAAAATTATAGAAGAAAACTTTCCATACCTAAAGAATGAGATGCCCATAAACATACAAGAAGCCTACAGAACTCCAAATAGGATGGACCAGAAAAGAAATTCCTCCTGACACAAAATAATCAGAACAACAAAAGCACTAAGTAAGACAGAATATTAAAAGCAGTAAGGGAAAAAGGTCAAGTAACATATAAAGGCAGGCCTATTAGAATTACTCCAGACTTCTCACCAGAGACTATGAAAGCCAGAAGATCATGGACAGAGATTATACAGACACTAAGAGAACACAAATGCCAGCCCAGGCTACTATACCCAGCAAAACTCTCATTTACCATAGATGGAGACGCCAAAGTATTCCACGACAAATTCAAATTCACACAATATCTTTCCACAAATCCAGCCCTTCAAAGGATAATAACAGAAAAACACCAATACAAGGACAGAAACTATGCCCTAGAGAAAGCAAAGAAGTAATCCTTCAACAAACCTAAAAGAAGACAGCCACAAGAACAGAATCCCAACTCTAAAAACAAAAATGACAGGAAGGAACAATTACTTTTCCTTAATACCTCTTAATATCAATGGACTCAATTCCCAGGTAAAAAGACATAGACTATCAGACTGGCTACACAAACAGGACCCAACGTTTTGCTGCTTACAAGAAATACACCTCAGGAAAAAAGACAGACACTACCTCAGAGTGAAAGGCTGGAAAACAATTTTCCAAGCAAACTGTCTGAAGAAAATAGCTGGGGTAGCCATTCTAATATCGTTTGTTTGTTTGTTTGTTTGTTTGTTTTCTTTTTCGAGACACGGTTACTCTGTATATCCCTGGCTGTCCTGGAACTCACTTTGTAGACCAGGCTGGCCTTGAACTCAGAAATCTGCCTGCCTCTGCCTCCAGAGTGCTGGGATTAAAGGTGTGCGCCATCACGCCCGGCTTAAAATAGACTTTCAACCCAAAATTATCAAAAATGACAAAGAGGGACACTTCATACTCATCAAAGGCAAAATCTTCCAAGAGGAACTCTCAATTCTGAATATCTATGCTCCAAATGCAAGGGCAGCAACTTTCATTAAAGAAACGTCAGTAAAACTCAAAACACATTGCCTCTCACACAATAAAAGTGGGAGACTTCAACACACCACTCTTATCAATGGACAGATCCTGGAAGCAGAAACTAAACAGAGACTCAGTCAAACTAACAGAGGCTATGAAACAAATGGACTTAACAGATATCTACAGAATATTTCATCCTAAAACAAAAGGATATACCCTTTTCTCAGCACCTCATGGCACCTTCTCCAATATTGATCACATAATTGGCCACAAAACAGGTCTCAACAGATTCAAAAATATTGAAATTGTCCCATGCATTCTATCAGATAACCATGGACTAAGGCTGTTCTTCAATAACAACATAATTAGCAGAACACCATCATTCAAGTGGAAACTGAACAACATTCTACTCAATGATACCTTGGTCAAGGAAGAAATAAAGAAAGAAATTAAAGACTTTCTAGAGTTTAATGAAAATGAAGCCACAACATACTCAAACTTATGGGACACAATAAAAGCATTACTGAGAGGTAAATTCATAGCTCTGAGTTCCTACAAAAAAAAAAAATGGAGAGAGCATACACTACTAACTTGGCAGCACATCTGCAAGCTCTAGAACAAATGGAAGCAAATTCACCTAAGATTTGTAGACCACAGGAAATAATCAAACTCAGGGGTGAAATCAACCATATGGAAACAAAAAGAACTATCCAAATAATCAATCAAACCAGGAGCTGGTGTTTTGAAAGAGTCAACAAGATAGACAAACCCTCGCCCAGACTCACTAGAGGACACAGGGATAGCATCCAAATTAACAAAATCAGAAATGAAAAGGGAGACATAACAACAGATCCTGAGGAAATTCAAAACACCATTAAATCCTTCTACAAAAGGTTATATTAAAAAAATTGGAAAATCCAGATGAAATGGATAACCTTCTAGACAGATACAAAGTTCCAAAATTAAACCAGGATCAGATTAATGACCTAAACAGCCCTATATCTCCTAAAGAAATAGAAGCAGTCATTAATAGTCTCCCAACCAAAAAAAGCCCAGAACCAGATGGGTTTAGTGCAGAGTTATATCAGACCTTCAAAGACGACCTAGTTCAACAAATTGGAATCTGAAGGTACACTACCCAATTCATTCTATGCAGCCACAATTACTCTGATACCTAAACCACATAAAGACACAACAAAGATAGAGAACTTCAGACCAATTCCCCTCATGAATATCGATGCAAAAATACTCAACAAAATTCTCGCCAACCGAATCCAAGAACACATCAAAACCATCATCCATCATAACCTAGTAGGCTTCATCCCAGGAATGCAGGGATGGTTTAATATATGGAAATCCATCAACATAATACACTATATAAACAAACTCATAGATAAAAACCACATGAACATCTCCTTAGATGCTGACAAAGCTTTTGACAAAATCCAACACCCATTCATGATAAAGGCCTTGGAAAGATCAGGAATTCAAATCCCATACCTAAACATGATAAAAGCAATCTACATCAAACCAGTGACCAACATCAAAATAAATGGAGAGAAGCTGGAAGCAATCTCACTAAAATCAGGGACTAGACAAGGATGCCCACTTTCTCCCTACCTATTCAATATAGTACTTGAAGTTCTAGCCAGAGCAATTCGAATACAAAAGGAGGTCAAGGGGATACAAATTGGAAAGGAAGAAGTCAAATTATCGCTATTTGCAGATGATATGATAGTATATATGAGTGACCCCAAAAACTCCACCAGAGAACTCCTAAACCTGATAAACAGCTTCAGTGCAGTAGCTGGATATAGAATTAACTCAAACAAATTGATGGCCTTTCTCTATACAAAGGATGAACGGGCTGAGAAAGAGATCACGGAAACATCACCCTTCACAATAGTCACTAACAATATAAAATATCTTGGTGTGACTCTTACGATGGAAGTAAAAGATTTGTATGACAAGAATTTCAAGTCTCTGAAGAAAGAAATTGAGGAAGATCTCAGAAGATGGAAGGATCTCCCATACTCATGGATTGGCAGAATCAATATAGTAAAAATGGCTATCGTGCCTAAAGCTATCTACAGATTCAATGCAATCCCCATCAAAATTCCAACTCAATTCTTCAAGGATCTAGAAAAGACAATTTGCAAGTTCATCTGGAATAACAAAAAACCTAGACTAGCAAAAACGCTTCTCAACAATAAAAGAACCTCTGGTGGAATCACCATGCCTGACCTCAAGCTGTACTACAGAACAATCGTAATAAAACCTGCATGGTACTGGTATAGCAGCAGACAGGTAGACCCAGCAATGAATCCACACACCTATGGTTACCTGATCTTTGACAATGGAGCTAAAACTATCCAATGGAAAAAAGACAGCATTTTCAACAAATGGTGCTGGCATAACTGGCAGCTATCATGTAGAAGACTGAGTATTGATCCATTCTTATCTCCTTGTACTAAGGTCAAGTCTAAGTGGTTTAAGGATCTCCACATAAAACCAGAGACACTGAAACTTATAGAGGAGAAAGTGGGGAAAAGCCTGGAAGATATGGGCACTGGGGAAAATTCCTGAATAGAACAGCAATGGCTTGTGCTGTAAGATCAAGAATTGACAAATGGGACCTTCATAAAGTTGCAAAGCTTCTGTAAGGCAAAAGATACTGTCAACAAGACAAAAGGGCCACTGTCATATTGGGAAAGGATCTTTACCAATCCTAAATCAGATAGGGGGCTGATATCCAATATATATAAAGAACTCAAGAAAGTGGACACCAGAATATCAAATATCCCCATTAAAATGTGGGGCACAGAGTTAAACAAAGAATTCTCAACCGAGGAATACCGAATGGCTGAGAAGCACATGAAAAAATGTTCAACATCGTTAATCATCAGGGAAATGCAAATCAAAACAACCCTGAGATTCCACCTCACACCAGTAAGAATGTCTAAGATCAAAAATTCAGGTGACAACAGATGCCGGCGTGGATGTGGAGAAAGGGGAACATTCCTCCATTGTTGGTGGGACTGCAAGCTTGTTCAACCACTCTGGAAATCAGTCTGGCGGTTCCTCAGAAAATAGTACTACTGGAAGATCCTGCAATACCTCTACTGGGCATATATCCAGAAGATGTTCCATCTGGTAATAAGGACACATGTTCCACTATGTTCATAGCAGCCTTATTCATAATAGCCAGAAGCTGGAAAGAACCCAGATGTCCCTCAACAGAGGAATGGATACAAAAAATTTGGTACATTTACACAGTGGAGTACTACTCAGCTATTAAAAACAATGAATATATGAAATTCCTAGGCAAATGGATGGATCTGGAGGGCAACATCCTGAATGAGTTAACCCAATCACAAAAGAACTCATATAACATGTACTCACTGATATGTGGATATTAGCCTAGAAATCTAGACTACCCAAGATACAATTTACTAAACACATGAAACTCAAGAAGAATGACGATCAAAATGTGGACACTTCACCCCTTTTTAGAATTGAGAACAAAGCACACATTGAAGGAGTTACAGAGATCATGTGTGAAGCTGAATCAAAAGGATAGACCAACCAGTGATTGCGGCTGCCGGGGATCCATCCCATTATCAGCCACCAAACATAGACACTATTGCATATGTCAGCAAGATATTGCTGAAAGGGCCCTTGATATAGCTGTCTTGTGGGAGACTATACCAGTGCCTGGCAAACACAGAAGTGGATGCTCACAGTCAGCTATTCGATGGAACACAGTACTCCCAAGGAAGGAGCTAAAGAAAGTACCCAAGGAGCTGAAGGAGTCTTCAACCCTATAGGCGGGAGAATAACATGAATTAACCAGTACCCCCTGAGCTCATGTCTCTAGCTGCATATATAGCAGAAGATGGCCTAGTTGGCCATCATTGGAGAGAGAGGCCCCTTGGTCATGCAGACTTTATATGCCCCAGTACAGGGGAATGCCAGGGCCAAGATGTGGGAGTGGGTGGGTAGGGGAGCAGGGTGGGGATGGGTGAGGGTATAGGGAACTTACTGGATAACACTTGCAATGTAAATGAAGAAAATGTCTAATAAAAATTGGAAAAAAAGAGAAAGATATTGAAGAAAATAGAAATAAATGGAGAGGTATTTCAAGTAATTAATAGAATCAACATAGTTAGGATCACAATTTTACCTATTGGTTTGCAGACTGAATAAATTCCCAATAACCCCCCCCAGCAATATAATTCATAAGTAATAACAGAAGATTTTAATTGTTTTATAGGAAGGAAAACAACATGTAATAAACACAAAATAGTAAAGAGGGGGGAAAAGACAAGAATTGTTAAGAGAAGGTGCCCAGCTTTAAGGCATATTATAAAGCCATATTATTAAGTCAATATGATATGTGGAAAAAAGTAATAGGTAGACTGACAGAAACCTATAATCAGACTCATACATAAAAGAAACTAAAGATAATTCAGTAGAAAAAAGATAGTGATTTCAACAGTATTAGAATGAGACAGTTATACAAAATAAAGTTGTTCAATACATAGACCTTAATGGCATTCACAAAAATAATAAACTCAAATGCATTGCAAGTCTATATATGAAACAAAAATTTAAAAGATAATATTATATAGAAAATCTGGGTTTCTTGGGCTCAGTAACCTTTTTTTTTTTTTTCAGGAATACCACCGAAAGTATGATCCTTTAAAAAAATATTAAAAGAATATGAAAAATGTGCTAAGTTAAAATTTAATAAAATCAATGAAAATCTTTTCTGCAAAAGATACTGTTAAGAGAATGAAAAGATAAAGTAATAAAAAGGAGACTACAAAATGGGCAAAAGACCTGAACAAACGTCCCATAAAAGAAGATGAAGAGCAAATTAAAAAATGATGACAGCACTATGTGTTACTATAGAATCTCTTGTTAAAACAGAAAGGCTGCCCATTCCAAAGCTTTATGACTGAAATCCAAAAAGCCATTCATCAATAAAATAAAACCAGTAAAATGCAGGTGAGGATGTAATACAAGGAGCTGATGAACTGTGGCTATGCATGTGATCCAGTATAACCACCTGTGAGAAGTCTAGCAGTCTGCTACAAAACTAAACATGGCATAACCATGTGACTCATTGATCTTGCTATGAAACTTTTACTAAGATGATGTATGTGAACCCACAAAAAACATCTTTGCACAAGTGCATACTGTGGCGGCTTGGATATGCTTGGCCTAGAGAGTGGCACTCCTGGAAGGTGTGGCCTTGTTGGTGTAGGTGTGGCCTTGTTGGTGTAGGTGTGGCCTTGTTGGTGTAGGTGTGGCCTTGTTGGTGTAGGTGTGGCCTTGTTGGTGTAGGTGTGGCCTTGTTGGTGTGGGTGTGGCCTTGTTGGTGTAGGTGTGGCCTTGCTGGAGTAGGCATGACCTTGTTGAAGGAGGTTTGTCACTGTGAAGGCTAGCCTTTGAGGTGATATATATATGTGCAAGCTCTGACCAGTGTGAAACACAGTCATCTCCTGCTGTTGGCTTCAAATCAAGATGGAGAACTCACATCTCCCTCTCTATCACTATACCTGCTTGCAGGCTGCCATGCCTCCTGCCATGATGATAGTGGACTGAACCTCTGAAGCTATAAGCCAGCCCCAATTAGATGTCTACCCTTATAAGAGTTGCCTCTGTCGTTGTGTCTCTACACAGCAATAAAATGCGAACTAAGACATATGCAGTCTTTCTAACCTTGCATGCCAAACTTTGAGGCATTTAAGATGAATGGATAAACCACGGAACATTCATGAAATAGACTATTATTATTCAAAATTAAAACAAACAACCAAGAACAAACACACAGTAGTCATACATGTACATGGCCATGGTGAAAGGCTTCACACCCTAGGACAATTTGGAAAAAGCAAAGCAAGGGAGAGCAAATACACGAGTTGTTGAGTCCTGAGTGTGCACATGTGAAGAAAATGGGTTTACAGTAGGTGAAACTGTCCTTCAGAGTGCTACAATGATGAGCACAGGGTACTGAGCAAGTCAGTACCCACAGAACTGGACTAGGTGCTTTCTAACAGATTTTATAAACTAACAATTCAATCCTGAAGCATTATAGCTACTATGTTTCACTAATGCAAAACCCTAAGTAAGGGCTGAGTGTAACTCAGCAGGTGAGCAAACACTCAACCTCAGCGGTTAAGAACACTTGCTGCTCATGCAGACAGCCAACCAGGGTTCTACTCCCAGCACACACATGTGAGCTCATGACCAATTGTAATTATGGTTCCAGGGAATATGACTCCTTCTTCCAACAACCATGAACCATAGAATAACTGTAGTGTATACACATTGATGTAGGCAAAACACTTGAAAAATAAATATATTTTTAAAAAAACTACATGTTTAGCTTTTTGAGATAGGGTTTCTGTAGAGATCCCTCTGCCTTCCTAGTACTTGGATTAAAGGTATGAGTCATCACTCCTGGAATTAGCTAGGATTTTGTGTAAGGGCATTAACTGTTGCCAGTTAAGTACTACTTTGAATCATGGGGACTCTAGCCTGCTTTTGAGAGCTATACTGTCTTTGAATATAAGTATTTTACTCTGGTACTACATAATCTGAGGAAGAGGTATGCCTCTTTTTTTCCTACTCCATTTTGTTGTTGTTGTTTGTGTCCTGTTCGTTTTGTTTTGTTTGTGACAGGTTTTTTTTTCCCCATTAATCTATTTATTCACTTTACACCCTGGTCACTGCTCCTCCTCCTTCCTCCCTGTCCTAGCCCAGTCCCTCCCCTGTCCCCCCTCCCCTTCTTCTCTGAGAGGGTGGTGGTGCACCCACTGGATATCTCTGACCGGGGACATCCCGTCTCTGCAGGGCTAGGCACATCCTCTCCCACAGAGACTAGCCCAGTTAGGGAAAACAGGATCCACAGACAGGCAGCAGCTTTAGAGATAACCCTGGCTCCAGCTGTTGGGGGACCCACATGAGGACTAAGCTGCACATCTACCATGTGTGGGGTAGGTACGTCCAGTCCAATATGCTCTTTGGTTGGTGGTTCAGTCTCTGGAAGCCCCAAAAGGTCCAGATTATTTAACTTTCTTGGTCTTCCTGTGGAGTTCCTATCTACTCTGGGGCCCTCAATCCTTTCCCCAGCTCTTTCATAAGACTCCCTGAGCTTCTTCCAACCTTTGGCTATGGGTCCCTCCATCTGTTTCAATCAGCTGCTTGGTAGAACCTCTTAGAGTACAGCTATGCTAGGCTTCTGTCTGTAAGAACAATAGAGTAATATTAGTAGTGTCAGGGATTGGTGCTTTCCCACAGGATTGGTCTCAAGATTGTGTATGTGTGTGTCCTTGGCTATCCTAGAATTAAAGGTTTGTACACCCACTGCCTGATTTACTCCTACTTCTTTTACTTAGGCTAAAATCAGTTTCTAATTTGGACCTTTTCCTTACTTCTAAACAGGCCATGTAATAAAATGATCAAATGCCAGGAAAGAGTACAGCTTGTTTCCCAAAACAAAGACTTCAGCTCTTTGCAGTTAAGCATGCAAATCTCCTAGTTGTCTCAAGAAGAAGGTGACAACCTGTTTGATGTTCTCTCTGACTTCCTTAGTAAGTTTATAAGTGCTCTGTCCTTTGAACATTACAGAAGGAAGAATAGCAGTGTTCACACCATTCAGGAACATCAGCCCTTCAAGAAGCTATAAATTCGTGAGCAATGTCTTAAAAAAAAATTCGTAGACACATGTAATTTTCATGTGCCTTTAGGGAGTTTCTCTAAGTATTCTCTGAAATGTATTCAATCACATTGGGGAAGACATCTAGATTTAAGATCAGTGACACATTATGAGATGTTCCCTTTTAAATTTCCTTATGATTTGTGAAGAGAATAGTAGAAAGGGCTGAATAAAGTTGTGATTATCACTGAGTTCAACTTCACACCATTAGTGGGTCACAAACATGATGGCAAATAGGTTCAAGATCTTGATAAACTTCCAGTCACTTAGCTCAGACATCAGAAAAATGGATGTGTGAATGTGAATATAAGTTGACAACCCTGCTTTTCCTTTTATGGGAGGAGGGCAGGGAAGAGCATGGCAGTGGTAATGTTGGGTAAAATTGTATTTACAAACTTTAGCTTAGCTATGACTTCTCTCTCTATGTCTCTCTCTGTCCTTTCTCTCTCTTTCTTTGTCTCTGTCTCTTTTTCTCTCCTCTGCCTCTGTGTGTGTGTGTGTGTGTGTGTGTGTGTGTGTGTGTGTGTGTTTCTCTAACTGTGTAGTTTAGACGGGCATTGAACTTCTGATCCTCCTGACTTTGTTCTAAGGTTACAAATGCCTGTAAGTAAACCTGGCTTTCCTATTCTTTTGTCACTGGACAATTTTCTCTCCTTCTGCCTGTTACACAGTAGTACCAAGAAAATGGAGGACAAAGTAACAACAGACAATCAAATATTGAGTTGAAATTGCAGGAGCTGGTAGAAGAAAGATCTGGTGGGCTTGAGTGAGAGTGGTCCCATAGGCTCATCTATTTCAATACTTGGTCTTACACTGAGGGAACTGTTTTAGAAGGATTAGGAGATAAGGCCTTGTTGCTGGAGATGTCCCACTGGGGGTGGGGTGGGCTTCGTTTTAAAATATCCATTCCATTTCCAGTATGCTGCCTGCTCCCTGCTTATGGGTCAAGCTGTGAGTTTCCAGGAACTGCTCTAGCTGCCTGTTACTATGCCTTCACCCTGCCATCACAGACTCGTTTCTAAGTTGTTCTAGTCATGGTGTCTTTATATAACAACAGAGTAAGAACTAAGACATAAGCTTAACACTTCAGTCTGCTTAGATCCTAGTACTATTTAGTGTGACCTATAATGGCATTTTACTTTGTGAACAGTTTACTTCTTTGTGAAGAAATTGTCCCTTTCTCTTTATGTATAGTCTTTCTTCTTAACCATTCTCAGTGAAACTGAGAGCTGTTAAGCAGAACTATTGGATTTACACATGCTTATTGCTCTGTGTGTGTGTGAGTGTGTGTGTGTGTGTGTGTGTGTGCCCTCCATTCTTTGTAGCCTCCTTCCCCAGCTGCTTCAGGCTGAGTTCAGACCTGCTGTCTCTGAAGATGTGCCACAGGAAGCCGCATACAGCCTGGTTCTCCGGCTAGACTGCCTTCTTTTATTGAGATAAACTACATCTGTGCTTCTTTAGAATTCTGCTACCTGTCCCCATGCCTCGCTCAGATCCTGCTTCCAACTGACATTCCACAGTGCTTGAGATCTCCGGCTACATTCCTGGCATCTGCCAACTGAACCCAGGAACCTGCGGAGAACTGACTGTGGGCAGGGTCTACCCTCTTAAAACCAAGAAAGATTTCTAAGTAAACACACAGAGATGCTTTGATCAGGAAATCGTCTTAGCATCTTCATTTCTCTCCCACCTAGTCTCTCCTTACAGCCCCAGTTCGCCTCCCAGGTGAACCCAATCCTTGGGTACACCATGGATGGTGTACTCCAACAATTCTTCATCATTCTTATTTCAGTCTTGCAGTGAGCTGATCTACAGTCCCTGCTGGCATTGTTGCTCCAGCAGTATCTGAGTTTGTGTCTTTGTTCTGCCAGTTCATCCCTTGGTGCTTTTCCATTACTTTCAACCTCATGAGTGACGTTTTAGACTTCACAATAAGTAGGAAAAAGTCAGCAAATGATTTACTGTCTAATGTTCAGTATTAGTAGTCTTCCTATACTGTGTGAGTTCTGAGAAGCCCGTGTCACACATGAAAGAAGTAAACAGAAACAGTATCAGTGTATGTTATCAATGTTAGTGAGGATTAGGTCTGTTTCTTTTCTCTAGTAAACATGAATAAGAAAAGTTGTATAAACCAGTGAATTGTTGTTGCCTAAATATTGGGTAACACATAATCTTTTTAAAGAAGTTTCTAAATGATGTAGAACAGTGAAGTGCCATGCCTTATGGTCCTGGTATGTGTGACTAGTGTCTACTCTAACTTATGAGTCAGCAGGATGTATTTTCCTCTGTTCTGACCTAAGCCGTAGAGTTTTCTTGAATGCTGGAGTATTGGACAGCCTTCACAGACAGATCACAAGCAACAGGCGGCAAAATCAATTTGATTCACTGGTCATGAAAATGATTTTACTTATGAAAGAGGTAGGATGGTCAAAGTCGACATTTTGATTAAGTATGTGTTTTATTTTCTTTTAGTACACACATGTGTTTATGCACATGCATTATATATATATATATATATATATATATATATATATATATATATATATATTTCTACCTATATATCTATGTACCTATTTTATATCTATCTCTATATATAAAGCTCTATATTATATATCTCCATCTCTATTTATGTATCTACAGCTACATATATCTATCCATATCTATGAGGTATTTTAAAGCTGGGTATATGGCTCAGTGGGTAAACCTTGGAAGGTTTGAACTTGGCTCCCCAGAACACATGTAAGTGGCTAGGCATGGTAGTGTGGTGCTATGATCTCACTGATTGTGAGATGGGAAGCAGAGAAAGGTAGATCTCTGGAAGCACTGGGTCCAGCTAGCCTGGCATAAGTGGAAAATACCCAGGTCAGTAAAAGGCCTAGAACCTATACCTGAGATTGTTTATTGGCCACCACGTATGACATACACATATAATTTTACATGCACATACATGCACAGCTGTGTTTGCATACACACATGAAATACATCTTCACCATCTAAGCTTGTATGTATTTGGCACCTATTTTGAAGTAAAGAAACTGGTATAGATGCTCTCCCTATCCATGGTGCAGTTAGTATCTTTGGGCGAGCTCTTCTTTATACATATAAGTTATTATTATAGTCTTCCATTGCTTTAGTATAAGACTGGAGAGTTTAAAATTATTTAGTCTTCTTGTTAATTATAAAAACAGACTTATTATATGATAGAGTTTTTGAAGCAGTTTTGGTTAAACACATCTAACTGTTGTTAAATTTTCTTCTTGTATGATTGTACTCTTTGGTTTATAGTTATTTTCTTAAAATCAGAATGTAGTCTAAGAGTAGAAACTACAAAAGAGTGCTCAGTTCTCTCAATTACTTTTGTTAATTTTATTCTTTTATTATATATGTTTTTCATTTACATTCCAAATGCTATGCTGAAAGTCACCTATACCCTCCCACTCCCTGCTCCCCAACCCACCCACTCCCGCTTCCTGGCCCTGGAATTCCCCTGTACTGGGGCATATAATCTTCGCAAGACCAAGGGCCTCTCCTCCCATTAATGGCCTATTAGTCCATCCTCTGCTACATAAGTAGCTATAGTCACAAGCTCTGGGGGAGTACTCGTTAGCTCATATTGTTGTTCCTCCTCTATGGTTGCAGACCCCTTTAGCTCCTTGAGTACTTTCTCTAGCTCCTTCATTAGGGGCCCTGTGTTCCATCCAATAGAGGACTGTGAGCATCTACTTCTGTATTTGCCAGGCACTGCCATAGCCTCACAAGAGACAGCTATGTAACCTCCCCTAACCTTGAAGCAGGCTGATTCAGACCTTGCTGCCACTGAAATGAGATCACCTACGGTATAGCCTTCCAACTTAGTTGGCTTTTATTGTTATGTCAACTGCTGCAATCCTGCAGCCTCCTGAGATATGCTTGAGACATTCTGGAGACACGACACATCCTGCACGTTGCACGTTGTCTTCAGGCTGGACCCAGACACCAAGAGTGGACTTGCAGGGGATGGGCCTACCCTCTTTATAAGCACAGACTCCCAATAAACTTTGGGGCCTTGATCAGAGTACATTTGTCTTGGCCTCCATATTTCTCTCGACCGTTCTCTCCAATACAGCTCTGGCCTCCCCCTCAGGAACCCAGTTAGCATAGGTCACAGGAGGCTTACACAGCTATATCAGGGTCCTGTCAGCAAAATCTTGCTGGCATATGCAATACTGTCTGGGTTTGGTGATTGTTTATGAGATGGATCCCTGGTTTATGGATGGTCCTTCCTTCTGTCTCAGCTTTGAACTTTGTCTCTGTAACTCCTTCCATAGGTATTTGCCTCCTATCAGATTTAGGATTGGTAAAAATTCTTTCCCAATCCTTTGGTGGCCTTTTTGTCTTATTGACAGTATCTTTTGCTTTACAGAAGCTTTGCAATTTTATAAGGTCCCATTTGTCGAAGGAAGTGAAAGATCTGTATGACAAGAACTTCAAGTCTTTGAAGAAAGAAATTGAAGAAGATCTCAGAAGATGGAAAGATCTCCCATGCTCATGGATTGGCAGGATTAATATAGTAAAAATGGCTATCTTGCCGAAAGCAATCTACAGATTCAATGCAATACCCATCAAAATTACAACTCAATTCTTCACTGAGATAGAAAGGGCAATTTGCAAATTCATCTGGAATAATAAAAAAACCTAGGATAGCAAAAACTATCCTCAACAATAAAAGAACCTCTGGTGGAATCACCATGCCTTACCTCAAGCTGTACTACAGAGCAATTTTGATAAAAACTGCATGGTACTGGTATAACAACAGACAGATAGACCAATGGAATAGAATTGAAGACCCAGAAATGAACCCACACGTCTTGGGTCACCTGATCTTTGACAAGGGAGCTAAAACTCCAGTGGAAAAAAGACAGCCTTTTCAACAAATGGTGCTGGCACAACTGGCTGTCAACATGCAGAAAAATACGAATTGATCCATTCCTTTCTCCTTGCACAAAGCTCAAGTCTAAGTGGATCAAAGACCTTCACATTAAACCAGGGACACTGAAATTCATAGGGGAGAAAGTGGGGAAAACCCTTGAAGATATGGGCACAGGGGTTAAATTCCTAAACAACACCAATGGCCTGTGCTGTAAGATCACAAATCGACAAATGGGACCTTATAAAATTGCAAAGCTTCTGTAAAGCAAAAGATACTGTCAATAAGACAAAAAGGCCACCAAAGGATTGGGAAATAATTTTTACCAATCCTAAATCTGATAGGAGGCTAATATCCAATATTTACAAAGAGCTCAAGAAGCTGAACTCCAGAAATTCAAATAACGCCATTAAAAAATGGGGTACAGAGCTAAACAAAGAATTCTCAACTGAACAATACCAAAGGGCTGAGAAGCACCTGAAAAAATGTTTGAAATCCTTAATCATCAGAGAAATGCAAATCAAAACAACCCTGAGATTCCACCTCACACCAGTAAGAATGGCTAAGATCAAAAATTGAGGTGACAGCAGATGCTGGCGAGGATGTGGAGAAAGAGGAACACTCCTTCATTGCTGGTGGGATTGCAAGCTGGTACAACCACTCTGGAAATCAGTCTGGGGGTTTCTCAGAAAACTGGACATAGTACTACCTGAAGATCCAGCAATACCTCTACTGGGCATATACCCAGAAGATATTCCAACTGGTAACAAGGACACATGCTCCACTATGTTCATAACAGCCTTATTCATAACAGCCAGAAGCTGGATAGAACCCAGATGTCCCTCAACAGAGGAATGGATACAGAAAATGTGGTACATTTACACAACGGAGTACTACTCAGCTATTAAAAACAATGAATTTATGAAATTCTTGAGTAAATGGATGTATCTGGAGGATATCATCCTGAGTGAGGTAACCCAATCACAAAAGAAGTCACTTAATATGCACTCACTGATAAGCGGATATTAGCCCCAAAACCTAAAATACCCAAGATACAATTTCCAAAACACAAGAAAATCAAGAAAGACCAATTCGTGGATACTTCATTCCTTCCTATAATAGGGATTAAAATATGCATGGAAGGAGGTGCAGAGACAAAGTTTGAAGCTAAACGAAAGGATGGACCATCCAGAGAGTTCCCCTACCCGGGTGGTCCATCACATAATCAGCCACCAAATGCAGACACTACTGCACACACCAGCAGGATATTGCTGGGGGGACCCTGATATAGCTGTCTCCTGGCAGGCTCTGACAGTCCCTGACAAATGCAGAGGTGGATACTCACAGCTGTCTATGGGGCAGAGCACGGGGTCACCAATGTAGGAGCTGGAGAGAGTACTCAAGAGCTGTAGGGGTCTGCAACCCCATGGATGGAACAACAATATGGACTAATCAGAACCCCCAGAGTTTATGTCTCTAAATGCATATGTATTAGAAGATGGCCTAGTTGGTCATTATTCTGGAAGAAAGGCCCTTGGTCTAGCAATGTTTATATGCCCCAATACAGGGGAATGCCAGGGCCAAATAGTGGGAGTGGGAGGGTAGGGGAGCAGGGCGGGGGAGGGTATAGGGGACTTTTGGATAACACTTGAAATGTAAATGAAGAAATTATCTAATTAAAAAAAAGAATTCTTTGTTTAGCTATGTACTCCATTTTTAATAGGGTTATTTGATTTTCTGGAGTTCAGCTTCTTGAGTTCTTTGTATATATTGGATATTAGTCCCCTATGAGATTTAGGATTGGCAAAAATCCTTTCCCAATCTGTTTGTGGCCTTTTTGTCTTATTGACAGTGTCTTTTGCCTTACAGAAGCTTTACAATTTTATGAGGTCCAATTTGCAGATTTCAATCTTATAACACCAGCCATTGCCATTCTGTTCAGAAAATTTTCCCCTGTTCCCATATCTTGAGGCTTTTCCCCACTTTCTCCTCTATAAGTTTCAGTGTCTCTGGTTTTGTGTGGAGTTCCTTGATCCACTTAGACTTGAGATTTGTACCAGGAGATAATAATGGATCAATTCACATTCTTCTACATGATAACCGACAGTTGAGACAGCACCATTTGTTGAAAATGCTGTCTTTTTTTCCACTGGATGGTTTTAGCTCCTTTGTCAAAGATCAAGTGACCATAGGTGTGTAGGTTCATTTCTGGGTTTTCAATTCCATTCTATTGATCTGTCTGTCACTGTACTGTTTTTTTTTTTTTTTTTTTTTTTTTGAGAAAATAATCAACAGGATAGATAAACCCTTAGCCAGAGTAACTAGAGGGCACAGGGACAGTATCCTAATTAACAAAATCAGAAATGAAAAGGGAGACAACAACAGAACATGAGGAAATTCAAAACATTATCAGATCCTACTACAAAAGGCTATACTCAACAAAACTGGAAAACTTGGATGAAATGGACAATTTTCTAAATAGATACCATGTACCAAAGTTAAATCAGGATCAGATTAACGATCTAAACAGTTTAATATGCCTGAAAGAAATAGAATTAGTCATTAATATCTGCCAACAAAAAAAGAGCCCAGGATCAGATGGGTTTAGTGCATAGTTCTATCAGACCTCAAAGAAGACCTAATACCAACTCTTCTCAAACTATTCTACAAAATAGAAACAGAAGGTACTCTACCCAATTCATTCTATGAAGCCACAATTACTCTGATACCTAAGCCACATAAAGACCCAACAAAGAAAGAGAACTTCAGACCACTTTCTCTTATGAATATCAATGCAAAAATACTCAATAAAATTCTTGCAAACCAAATCCAAGAACACAACAAAATAATCATCCATCATGACCAAGTAGGCTTCATCCCAGGGATGCAGGGATGGTTTAATATATGGAAATCCATCAACGTAATCCACTATATAAATATTCTCTTAATTTCTTAATGACCCATCCCCAACCCAATGATATCATCTTTGTATCATGCTGGATTAGCAAGTCTGTAGGGAAGTTGGCATGGACAGAAAGTGCATAGGAACTGCTGCTGAGAATCTAGAAGTCATATGTGAGTCAAAGACCACAAGGATGTACTCAAATCATGTCCATTCTTGCTGCCTCTGATATTGAAGATATGGAAAGCCTGAAGGAGAAGCTGCTACCCTCATTATCAACCCACAATCTAGGAAAAAATAAATTGTGATGCAATTGTTTATGCTATAGACTTAGGCAGCAGATAAATGTGTTACATGTGAACCACAGAATGGTTGTTATATCACTGTGCTCTCAATATCTTGCACAAGAGGGTCTCTTGTGTTCTACCTTAATTAGGAATGTATAAGAAAAGAAATTCTGTGAAATATAGTTCATATACTAAAGTTGCCACATTAAACTTACATGTTTGTAAGCTAAATTCTTTCTAGTAAGGGTTGGAATGTAAACTTATAGGGAAATGTCTCTTTAGAGATTATTTATTGTTGTTGATGGTGGTACAAAATTTCATAATATTTTGTGAAGAGGATCAATGGTTTTACTGCTCCTCTTATTAAAGTAGAAGTTATGTGTGCTGAGAAAAAGAAATTTACTTGGGCAGGGAAGTTTTAGAATTTTGATATTTAACTAGCTTGAATTTCAGCTTTAATAACCTTCCTCTGTCTTCCTGCTTTGGTGAACTCTACCCTGTATATGTGATTGAGACACACAGAGCTGGAAGGAGATGGTAAGTCATATTATACTGCATATTTCAGATATGCACTGGGCAGATCATCTCCTTATGTGTCCAAGAATCTTTTCTTTTTAAATGATATTATTAATTTTAATTATGACTCTGTGTGTTGGTCTATCTTTACCTCTAAGCTGTGGAGCCAAAGAGAGAGGAAAGGTCTGTCATCTATATATTCCTTTTAAGTCTTTAAGTTCTCACATGTGAACCCACACTCTAAAAGTCCACTATTTCTCGATAAGGTATAGACATATACTAAAGTGTAGATTGAGATTTAGGCACACTGGCCTTTAGAGGGATATTTGTGATTCAACTAATAGCATATGCCAAGCTATTATTTAATAGACTACCCATATAATACTGCATAGTAAGAAAAACAAGGAAGTGAAAGTTGGGGGGAAACTAGGATTCTGACTTTGGTGCACATAATGTTAATCCTGCAATTCATCAGAAAAAAAAAAAAAAAAAAAAAAAACAACAATTCTACCACTTGGGGCCAAATTTAAAGAAAACATTTATTCACTATTAAATACTGACCAAGAGATGGACTTTTGTCAAGACCATCTCATACACTAGAATTTCCTAACTGGAATGGCCTCAAGCCACTTATTGCAGGGGTCATAAGAGCAATATTGCAGGCCTCATACTTTCCCATGATGCTTTTTATTTCCCAAGAACTACAGTTACAAGCATTCCAGAAAGTTACTTTGTTTCTGGGCATGGGAGGCTTACAGGTTAAATTTTGGGGTTACAATAGACATTATTTTGTTGTGACTTATGCCATTTGGGGTGAGTGGTCTTTATATGCACTGCACAGGGCATCCATTATCACCAGAAGGAAGGAGACAGTAAGACTGTCCTTGCTGCTCTGTGAGGAGGTCAAACCTTTGAGTATAAACAGAGAGCTTGGATAATTTTATATATGGTATATATAATTCTGTAGAATCTGACTCATGGATACCTTAGAGTTTCAGAACCCAATACTGATTCAGTATCTTTGAAACTTGGGCTTATATACATACTTCCTACACTCTGCCAAAAACTTCTGAGGAATCTTAATAGGTTTTTTTTTACTTCAGTAGGATCACCAACTCATAGGACATTCTGAGGTAACTGTTAAAATAGCAGTGTAAAAGAGAATTTTTCTTTTACTCCTTTTACCTATCTGGAAGTCGTATGTATGTTAAGTTTTACTCTCTGTACAGCTTCTCAATTTTGATACTTTTTCTTGTCAGACTTCAAAGAGTAAGACGACCCAAGGAAATCTACTTCTTCAGACTTCAGGTTCACTTGTGATAGAACTCAAAAGAAAAAGTTTTGCTACACCTTAATATCAAAAAGAAGATAAGTGATTTTCTCTGTCTGGAGAAAATTGGAAAAGGAATATTAACCCCAGTAAATGTAATTGTTGGTGAAAAGGATTGCAGATAGGTCCTGCCAGGTGTCACTGTCATGAGAAGGCAGTGGATATCACATGTGTCAGAGAGCTGCTCTGTCTATAAGTTGTATCTACTCAGATTTGTTACATGTAGATAGACCTGTTCCAAATCTAAGTGGCTTCAATCAAAACCATTTACTTATCCTTCTTACTAAGCCAGATTCTTGTTGTTTCTGGCTTCCTTTTCCCAACTGTTCCTGATTGTCTCAAAAAATAAAACATGTTCTGCCTGGGCCAAGCTGCTGAAAATACCTTCAGACATTGTTTGTGAGTCTGTTCTTTGTTTTCAGAGAGAAAGCAACACCTTAATATCGTCCATATTTCATAAATCTGTCCCATGGTGCTTTTCAAAGCTGTGTGTTTTTGTTAGAAGGTACTTCTGGTTGCGCTTAGAGCAGAGCAGCTGCCCAAGAGTAAGAGTGTGAGTGTAAAGGACTCTTTGGGTATTGGTAGCATACTCCCCTAAGGGGAATGAATGTAGGACTGGTAGGGATGCTTTTGTTTTGGCCTCAAGAAAGCAGTCAGGGAAGGCACTCAGACAGTCAGGAGTAACCATTCTTTGATGAACTTGCACCAGTGAATTTCCTGCCCAGCTCATCCTTTAGAGACCAGTCTGCCCTCTGGGCATGTTTGCTAGTTTACTATTTTAGACTCCAGTGATAAGTAGCAGAGAGTGTACCAATCTGAAGGTCAGAGAAGAAGAAAGTTGATTTTCCCTGACACTGATGAGACTCTTCCTGGAGATCCAGCTAAAAAAATTTGAGATAGAGATCAATGCTTACCACTGTCTTTCTAACATTTCAAAGATCTTGTAGATTTGCCAAAGACTATGTGGCACTCCTCAGGTAGAATATTGGAGATCAGGCAGAGAAAAGGAGAAGAAGTCATGCTAAGAAAATGGACTCCTCCATTTTCCATTCAGCTCAGAGGCGCTATGTGGACATGGTAGACTGAAACCTTAAGTAGCAAGATGCAACAACCATCACCCTGGAAAATTTTCTCCTTAGTCCTCTGCTCAGAGATAAGAATGTTCTGATTTTCCCCCAGCATAGATTTGTTCTGCCTGTTATAGAACTTCATATATATGGACTCCAATAATTATGTATGTGTTTATATAAGGCTCCTGTCATCCAACATTAAGATTTTTGGATGGTGTCTTTGTTGCTAGAGGCTTCAGTAGTTAATTCCTTTTTACTTATTAGTAGACTCATTTGTATGAATTTAACATTTAAAAACTCCATGCTCCCATTGAACTAAACCTGGAATGTGCTGGATTTTGGCCATTTTGAGCGATTTTCCTGTGAATATCCATCAAGACATTTTGAGGGCACATTCCTTATTTCTTTAATAAATGTGTGCAGAAGTAAGATTTGGGGCCAGAATTCTATGAGATGCTTTGAAATAATTGTACAAAGCCATTGCAACTCTTTTATACTTCTTCAGTCAGTCCCCAGAAGCTGCAGCTGTTCTGCTTTCTTGCCAACCTCATCTCTTTGTTAGTTATCCCAGTGACTAAGCATGGTGCCTTTGTTATGTTAGACTGTTTTTTTGAATGAATGAAACTCACAAAGCCTGAAACCAAACCTCAGTATCTGAAACTGAGTTTTCTGTTCCATGATTACATATGGATCCAGCAAACTGTAGAGGAAACAAACTCAGGGACAAAGGAGACAGGGACACAAGATCTGACCAGGGAGCAGATCAGGGTTGCAGACACTTGACTGGTTCAGTGTTCACAGTTTTTATGAGGATGCTGAGGCCAGGTTGAAACTCAGGTCCTCACTGAGGCAGCATCTCCATGGTCCAGTTGTTTGTTTTTTCAGTTACTGAATAATTACAGGATAATTTGTGTTACCTAGGTGGGCAATTTATATCTATATCAATTGGCTCAGATTAATTTGTGTAGACATCTTGTGAATTGAGAATCTCTATATATACATCTAATGGGTTAATTAAAAGCTTCTAGAGATCTGATTTAACTGGGTTACTGGTATGTGGGACCACTGACCACTAGGGGAGGATGGTTGGGAATGTGAACAGAATCCACAGCAAGAGAATAGCTTCATGAGGCTAGCCTAGAGGCAGCAAGACTTCCAGGTTAGAGAGTAGCTGAGTATAATGCAGAATGCTGCTTACTTTTAAAATATTTCCCACCACAATATGTAATACAGTACCATATGTAATGAATACTATAAAGTGAAAAAATATAAAATGCCAAAATGGGGGAGAAAAAGTACTCTTAGCCTTTTGAAAGTCATTCTTGATACTTTGGTTGTGGGCCTAACTTTTTTTTTTATTAGATATTTTCTTTATTTACATTTCAAATGCTATCCCAAAAGTTCCCTATACCCTCCCAGCCCCCCGCTGCTCCCTTACCCACTCACTCCCACTTCTTGGCCCTGGCATTCCCCTGTACTGGGGCATATAAAGTTTGTAAGACCAAGGAACCTCTCTTCCCAATGATGACCAACTAGGCCATCTTCTGCTACGTATGCATCTAGAGAAATGAGCACTGGGGGATACTGGTTAGTTCATATTGTTGTTCCATCTAAAGGGTGGTAGACCCTTTCAGCTACTTGGGTAATTTCTCTAGCTCCTCCACTGGGGGCCCTGTGTTCCATCCTATATATGACTATGAGCATCCCCTTCTTTATTTGCCAGGCACTGGCATAGCCTCACACGAGACAGCTGTATCAGGGTCCTTTCAGGAAAATCTTGCTGGCATATGCAATGGTGTCTGGGTTTGGTGGCTGATTATGGGATGGATCCCAGGGTGGTGTAGTCTCTGGATGGTCCATCCTTTCATCTTAGCTCCAATCTTTGCCTCTATAACTCTGTTCATGGGTGTTTTGTTATCTATTCTAAGGAGGAATGAAGTATCCACACTTTGGTCTTCGTTCTTTTTTATTTTCTTGTGTTTTGCAAATTGTATCTTGGGTATTCTAAGTTTCTGGGCTAATACACTTATCAGTGAGTGCATATCAAGTGACTTCTTTTGTGATTGGGTTACCTCACTCAGGATGATATCCTCCAGATACATCAATTTGCCCAAGAATTTCATAATTTCATTGTTTTTAATAGCTACGTACTATAGTACTAATAGTACTCCACTGTGTAAATGTACCACATTTTCTGCATCTATTCCTCTGTTGAGGAACATCTGGGTTCTTTTGAGCTTCTGGATATTATAAATAAGGCTGCTATAAACATAGTGGAGCATGTGTTCTTATTACCAGTTGGAACATCTTCTGGGTATATGCCCAGGAGAGGTATTGCTGGATCCTCCAGTAGTACTATGTCCAACTTTCTGAGGAACCGCCAGACTGACTTCCAGAGTGGTTGTACAAGCTTGAAATCCCACCAGCAATGGATGAATGTTCCTCTTTCTCCACATCCTCGCCAGCATCTGCTATCACCTGAATTTTTTATCTTAGCCATTCTGACTGGTGTGAGGTGGAATCTCAGGTTGTTTTGATTTGCATTTCCTTGATGATTAAGAATGTTGAACATTTTTTCAGGTGCTTCTCAGCCCATCAGTATTCTGCAGTTGAGAATTTTTTGTTTAGCTCTGTACCCCATTTTTAATGGGGTTATTTGATTTTCTGGAGCCCAGTTTCTTGAGTTCTTTGTATATATTGGATATTAGTCCCCTATCAGATTTCAAATTTGTAAAAATCCTTTCCCAATCTGCTGGTGGCCTTTTTGTCTTCTTGACAGTGTCTTTTGCCTTACAGAATCTTTGCAATTTTATAAGGTCCTATTTGTCTATTCTTGATCTTACAGCACCTCTCAAATTACGCACACCCTTTTTCTCTAGCACTTGTAAATTAAACTTAAAAATAATAAAATGTTTTATTGTTTATGCATGTCTCTTTGGTTCCCTGAAGCACAGTGTAGAGTGTTTTGGAAAATAAATATCTACAACAGAGATTAAATACAAGTAAAAGTATGACATGTGAACTTGAAAATAGTGGATGTCTGACACTGGAAAATTTTGAGGGAAAACAACAAAGGCTGGATCTTCACCATTTGAGTAGCTGCTTCACTTTCAGGGTTCACTTTCTTGCATCCATTTCCCCCTTTCCCATTTAACTATAACAAGGAAAGTCTGGGGCTTACGTCCTGCCTGTTGATAGTCTGTAAATTAAGGCAGTGTGGATTTTGAGGCACTAAACTATATTCTAAAAGCTAGCAGATTTTTAGTATTTTAATATTAGTAAGAGAATCAATTTAGTGCACATATGTAGCTGGTTGGTATCGTGCTTTGATAGTTCTATTTGATCCCCAGAATTTCTGGCTCCCATCCCCTAAAGTAAACTAATATTTTGTCAGGAACATGAATGTATCAGAATACTTTCAAAAATCTTAAACTCAAATATTATATGTATTTTCTTATATGTAAGAAAAACTTACTGAGTATTGATTCCATGTTTATAGTGGTATAATACAATTTGCTAAAAGATAGAAAACAAAAATATAATAAAAGTCTAAGCAATATTTTTTTAAATGATAAAGATAACAGCTGTCTACTCATTTCCTCAGTCTGATGAAATTCATCTGAATTTACTGAAAAGCCTCACACTGAAAACTTGCCTTCTCTATAAGAAACTGATAATACAAAAAAGGTCAATTACTTGAATCCTTTTCTGGTGGAATTTTTATGGCTTATGGGAGATTTCAAGGAACTAAATGCTTTATACAAGCATGTCAAGCATCAAAAAGAAATAGAAAAATGTCTGTCTAACCTACTGTTGTTTTAACATGCCTACATAGCATTGTCCTCTATGTTTTAGAATCACCTCCTCTCCCACTCTTCCTCTCACTTTCTTTATCTCCCCTCACCCCCAGTGCCTTCATTAAGGGATCTGACATGATTATGCAAATCATGAATCATTTTGTGGATATCCCATGTTGGATTAAAATAAACAGGCTTTCAGAATTGAAGGGAATTGACTGGTTTGCTACAAGTCGTTGTTACACTTGAGAATGTATTGGCCATTTTGAGTCTGTCAATCCAGAACTTCATCCCATGACTGGATATTTTTCAAGGTTCCAACTTTATAAAGCATCTGATTTACTGAAAAAGTACTCTAAATACTCTTCCAAGTACTCCCTCCCTGCTGCCCCCCCCATCCAAAACATCACAGAGATGTAAACACCCCAACCATATTCCAGAGTACAATTTAAACAAATATTGTTTTAGTCTTTTGTCTGGAAAAGTAATTTCTGAAGTGATGAGTTCAAAATGTTCAGCCATATACACTACATACTAAGAAACAAAATAGAAAACAAATATTTCTAACCATCAGATGCAGAACACAGGACAGTATTTGTTTCATTAAATAAAAGAACATGCTTATCTATCATTCCCAACTCTATGATCTGCTTTCATGGAGTCAGAAATGAATAGCTTATAGTATCTGGCTACCTACACAGACTGCATATAAATCTGAATTCTTCAGTAAGATTAACAGGACTCAAGGTTCAAAGGAAAGAGTGAGCCCCCAAATTCTACTTCTCTGGAGAAATTGTTCTCCCTAATGTGTCCTGGGAAGTGACTCAATTCATAAGACTGTCCCACTCCCTACACAGATTCTCAGCACAACACCACTAATGATAGGGTTGGTTTGGGTCATAAATAAGAAAGGAACCTCTACAATGGGGGATACAAATTTTGGGGTATATACGCTGGAGCTGGGTTAGTGCCAGAGCATGGGTGTCATGTACCCTCCAGAAATCTGTACAGGAGGGGCTATGCACCTTTAGGACCAGGAGTCTTATGGGCATTTAGGTCAAAGAGAGTCTGCTCTTAAAAGAAATTCCTTTCCTTCTTCTCCCCAGCTTTCTGGCTACTGGAATTTCTCTGCCACATGCTCCCATCAATGTCTAAAACACCAGGTCCACCTGGTCTTGGACTAGAACCCCCCACAATTGAAAGCCAAAATGACCCTTCTTTCTTTTAAGTGTATCATCTCAGGTATTTCATCGTGGTGATAAAAACCTTGCTAATATAGGTAGGAAGGACTGTCAAGGGGAAAGAAATAAAGAAGGGGTCACTCAGATTTCCCAATGATGCTAACTTACAAAAAGGAATCAAGGATTTATAAAAAACAAATGGCTGGCTGGAGAAGATACAGTATGCTTAAGAGCATGTACTGTTCTTCAGAGGACTAGAGTTCAATTTCCAGCACTGCTACCTGTAACTCTAGTTCCAGGGTATATATCTGGCCTCTAAGGAGCATTTACACTCACATGCATGTATCCCCTTCTAACACATGTATGTATCAAAAAATTTTAAAAAGCCTTAAAAATCAAATGGAAAAGACACTTTGAAGTAACCGCTGTATCCTTCCTGCCAAGGTGAAGATCTCATCTTCATTATTTCTAATGAAGGCAAGTTTTAAGTGTAAAAGAAAAGGTCTTATTTGCTTCCCTGCAAATAGTTTGTTATCTGTTGGTGCTTTGAGATAGAAGTGGAAGTCTTGCTTATAGGAGCCACTAAGAAGGGTCTAGAGCACCATCTTGATCTATGGGTTGTGACTCCTTTGTGAATTATGCAGGATCTAGTCAATGCTTTTAAAATGTTGATACTATGCTAAGGGTGGACAAAGCAGAGTAGGCAGAAGGCAGAAAAAACAGATCACGTGGTTCACTAGGCTGTGACAGTAGAAGCAGGATTCAAGTAGGGGCTGGACAAGGTTTTGTCAGGGGTGTGCATGAGATGTAAGGGGTGAGATTGCCTTGGAAAGCATCCAGACGCTCCCCAGTATTCTCTGATTCTTCATCGACTGCTTTGGTAGCCTTAGGTCTGCTGCTGGTGTTGACAATAGAGCAGTCACAGGCTAGGAAAGTGTCCTCGTCTGCAATGTGTCACCATGCTTCCAGGACTGGAGCCTCAAAACTCCACACTGTTTCCATGAGGTTACTGGAAAGAGATGGATGTTAAGTTGCTTTGGAGGCTGTTTTTGAAAATGGGTCTTATTTTATATCCAAAGCTTGCAGTCTAACTTGCCTAAACCACCTGAGTGTTGGAGATAAAGGTATGAGCCACCTCTTGTGCTTCTCATTACAAACATCTTAATGCTTCCTCACTGGAAGTAAGAAAGCCTCTTAAGCATGACCTCCATTGTACTTCCCAGTGTCTCCTGCTGATGCTGTAATGACAGATGAGTAGGTGGCTTGGGCTCTAAGTGCTCTTAATGGCTAGTTTTCATTGTCAAGCCAACTAAACTTAAAGTCACCTACCTCTCGGTGTGTCTGTGAGGAAGTGAAATCCACTCTATATGTTGGTGGCACTACCCCATGTATTGGGGTCACAGACAGAATAAAAAAATAAAATAAAATGAACAAACAAACAAAACAGAAAAAGGAAGATGCCAGCTGAACACCACCCCTTATCATTCTCCTCTTCCTGATCTGTCCAGGTGTGAGCTGGTAGCCCTATGCTCCCACCACAACTATAAGCTATTCTTACTGTAATGCCTGCCTATGATGATGGATGGCACTCTCAAACTGTGAGCTCCTATAAACACTGCCTTCTTTAAAGTGAGCCTTTTGGGAAAGATAGTAATGAACTGGCCACTCCACCAGTTCTAAGTGTGGTCCTGTATATGTGAGTATGCGTGGGTGGTGAATAAGACAAGGTATCTTGCTCTAGTCCTTTCATTGGACAAAGGAACTCCCAAGAGGGAACTGAATGAAGGACTTGGGAGGGGAAATATCTTTGGGAGATAGGAGTGGACCCTCAGTGTTATTTCCATGGCCCTTTGAGAGGGAGGCAAGAAAGAGTCAAAGAGATCCATGCTGCTTGCCAGCTCTGAAGCTGAAGGAGGCTAACACAGAGCTCCAGATGCTAAGAGAGCCAGGCTGTTAACACCACTGTGGCAGAGAGAGGAAAAGTGTATGTTGCTGTAGGTGCCAAGCTTGGAATTTCACAGAAGCAATAGAAGTCAAACAGCCTAGGTTCCCAGAGGTTCTGCAGCTGGGACTATCCACCTCCAGTCACTGCTATCTCTTGGTTGCACTGATCATTACAGCCCTTCAGAAATCTGGGTCACTTGAACCAGGAGCTCAGGACCAGTCCAGACAACATAGCAAGATGCCCTCTCAAAAGTTTTTTTTCCCCAAATAATAAATACTTTTATAAAAGAAAAGTTATGGATGTACATAAGTTTTCCAGAATCTCCATTGTCACTTAGCCAGCCATGCCCACCACAGACTCTTGTGCAGAGTGGAAGTCATGCCCACCACAGTCTCTGGTGCAGAGTGGAAGTCATGCCCACCATAGTCTCTGGTGCAGAGTTGGGAGCAGACACTATATCATGACTCTTTGTATGCTTCAATGTTGGCAGGAACATGAGCTCTGACATTCCATTCTCATCATGGCTTCATGTCAGGAACCACCAAACATAGAAAGGGCTGTGACACCACCAATCATTAATTGGACCAATTTCAACTTGACCTAGTCTGTGGATGGGATAGTATCCCCTGGTCACTGAAATTCTTCATCTTCTATGGCCCATGATTACAAAAGAGAAAGATGGCCAAAAGAAAAAAAACAGCAAAAACAACAGAAGTATGCCCCTCCCCCCAAAAGCAAAACAAACAAAAAAACAAAATAAAAAAAAAAAAGAACTTCCAATTTCTCAGTGTTTTGTTGAATCTAGAGCTTAATCACTATGGCAATATACTTTTTCCTTGAAACACTGCAAACAAATATACTGGCAGTATACCCCTCTAATCTTTACTAGTAATTGTGATATTGCCATGTAAGCTAATAAACATATTAGAAATACATTGCTTACATGGAAAAATTCTGAATTCTAGCTCTGAAGAAGCTGCTAGGTTTATGTTGTGAGCACAACTCAACAACACAATATAAAGACGAGAGGACTACAAAACTAACGTCACCTCCTCATTGCAATGAGATCCTCAAAACTGGGAAAGCCCGACACCCCTCATTCTCCCTCACTTTTCACTTATTGCCACCTTGGAATATTTTGAGAACATTGAGATCATAGACAATAGAATAGAAAAATAATTTTAGATAAATAGAAATGAATAGAAAAATAATTTCAGATAATCATTAGCCCACATACACTGTAACTTGTATTAAAAAATAAGATAGGATTGTTAAGAGTTGCTATAATACAATATTATTGCTAAAAGATAAAAACAGGAATGGGAAAAAAAGAGCCTGCAATGGAGGGGACTATAGTTGCCTAAGGTCAAAATGAGGAGAGAAGGCCTTGGGCATGTGGTGAAGTAGAATAGCCTTGACATCCTGCCAACAGTGTGCTTTCATAGACACTCACACACACACACACACACACACACACACACACACACACACACAGGAGCATGTATGTTTACACAAGAGTGTATATATGCTCATATAATTCATGCATACACATGCATGGACGCATGTACAAATGTACACATACACACACAGTGGTTTGTTCTTATTTTCCAGTTCAGATTCAGGCTCTGGTTGGGTTTGGTTCCTAGACACTTTTTAAATTGTCCCACCCCAGGAATAGTTCTTAGAACACAAAGAGAGTTTTCAAACTGGCCTGCATGATAGTTTCTCTAAAGAGACAGTTCATGATTTTATAGTTTCTTGAAAGGCTTATGTTCTTAAAATGTTGTGAATGCTATGATTGATTGCTCCCTTCTGCAATGTTCAAAGAACAGACTAAAGAATTTACTAAGAAAGTTAAAGAGCAACAGTCAAATAATCAGGACATCACCTTCTTCATGGGGCAGCTGGGAGGCCTGCATGCTTAACAGCTGCAAAGAACTGAACTGTTTCCTGGCATTTGCTTGTTTTATTACATGGGCTATTTAGAAGCAAGAGAAAGGTCCAAAGTAGAAACAGGTTTTGGCCTAAACAAAAGAAGTAGGAATAAAAAATAGGTACAGTTCATCCTCCAGTTATGTAGGACCAGAGTAAATATTTATATTGAAGGAGAGTATAGCTCTCAAAAGCAGGCTAAGGTCACCATGGTTCAAAACAGCTCTTAATGACAACCATTAATGTCCTTACCCCAAATCTCAGCTCAAGCTAGGAATGGTGGCTTACACCTTTAATCACAGCAGTAGGGAGACAGAGGCAGTGGGCAAAGGTAGAGGGCAAGGGCAGAGGGCAAGGGCAGAGGGCAAGGGCAGAGGGCAGAGGCAGAGGCAGAGGCAGAGGCAGAGGCAGAGGCAGAGGCAGAGGCAGAGGCAGAGGCAGAGGCAGAGGCAGAGGCAGAGGCAGAGGCAGAGGAATGTCTTTGAGACTCTATCCCCTGTCCCTAAAGCTTTTTAAAAACATATTTTATTTCTTTTCATTTTAAATGTATAGCATTTTGCCTACACATGTGTATGCATACCACATTCATACCATGTGCTCACAGATGCAAGAAGAGTCTAATTCCCTGGAACTAAATTAGAGTTGGTCATGAGCCAACATGTGGGTGCTAGGAGTAGAAACCTGGTTGGTCATCTGCATGAGCAGTGTGTGTTCTTAACCACTGAATTATATCTTCTGTTCCCCCAAACTATAGCTTTCTCTAAAAGGAGAGAGAGAGAGCGAGAGAGAGAGAGAGAGAGAGACAGAGACAGAGACAGAGAGACAGAGAGACAGAGAAGAGAGCGAGGATGATGGCAGAGAAGAGAGACAGAGACAGGTGGATCTGCTTCAACCACTAAGACTAGAAAAACTTTGCTAGAGTAATATATATATATATATATATATATATATATATATATATATATATATATATATATATATATATATATAGTGTTTTTTACTCCTAAACAGATGCCTTAAAGAACTTAAACAAAAATCCTATTTCTAAAATTAGAGGCAATCTACTTCTTAGAAGCCAGCCATATTCTTAGATCTCAGATACTTTATATATCCAGAAGCATGCTTAAGAACTACAGAGCCATTTCTGGCCATTTGATAAAATCCAAAAATCCTCAGGAATTTGTGAAAATGATTCCCATCTGCCAGAAAGAATGATTTCTCTTACCTCTGGCAGAAGGGACATAAGACTGTCTGTGATGGGTGCCTAACATAATATCGAAGCTCACACAGGCCTCCACGTTCCCTCATGATCATAAGTACCAGTTATACATTTCCAAGTCCATTCTAGCATCCTGGCCCTTCCCTCCCCCGGCTACTCATCCTCCTTACATCCCACATGCGTTTGGACCACACCATCACCCTCCCTTTCTAAAGGCCATAACTGCCCTTCCCTAATGGCTATAACAGTTCCTAGCCCCTAAAGCAGGAGAATGGGCAGGCGCCACCCTACAGAAAAAAGAAAAACTCACCAATCTCTGCACTTGTCCCAGGATCAGGCCACATAACCCCTCCAATCCTAGGCCATCCTGGAGAGCCCACCCCCAAGAAACCTTATGTACATAAACCTTGTCTTCGGCTCACTTTTCCGCTGCTTATCACTCAGCAAGGCAACCAACTTCCTGGGTTCTTCCCTCTCAATAAATCTCTTGTGTCAGGTTTGCAGGGTAGAAGGCCTAGGAAAAGAACATATGGAGTGAGTTTGGGGTGAAGATGAATGTAAGTGCCCATCTGCAGAGTGGGTTGTTTGGGGTTTCAAGGGTTAAGGACTAAGCAATTGCCAGGCTGGCTTTTGGGATTCCTACCTCTAGGTGGAGAAAAACAGACATATTCAAATGGGCTCCTTGGTTTTGAGGAACAGCGGAAAGAATAGAACTAAAGGGCCCTAAGGGACAGAAAGTGGTATGGGTCCTTGTCTCTATAGCCCCACACTCCTCACCACTAGACCCAGTAGCACATGGTCTGGGCAGCCAGTATCTCATCTGATAGGGACTACTGGTGCATTGGTGAAGAGAAGCCAGACTTCTGACTCTAGTTTCCTGTCTACCTGCTTTGCCCCACAGCATCATATGATTCTTTCTGGGACTGTGGATACAAAAAGTACTCCAGATGCTTGTGAGTCCCTACACCTGCTCAGCCTGAACCTGCTGATGGATTACCTGAAGCTCAGTGTCCCTTTATGAAACATAGCAATCCAGAGACAGAATCTTTGTATCACTGCTGAAGGATCTGAAGTCCAAGAAGTCAATGCCTGAAAAAGATGAGGAGGCCAGGGACTGTGGGCTCTTCAGAGCAACAGCTCCTGAACTCCTGACAGAGAATGCCAGAGATTCTGGATCTTAGACCAACTTCTACGGCAAAGCAACAGGAATATGTGACACAGCAAGAGGACCCTGTGGCAATGGAACCTGTGGTTATTGAACCAAGTGTGCCAGAAGTCAGGCCACTGCAGCTTCTGACTGTTGGGTGCTTAGATCAGGCTCTGCCCACACAAGGTGATACACAGTCATGTTTTAATACAGCTACAGATGATCCAGATGCCAGCTGGAATTTCTACCTGCTGTTGTGCTATTAGGTAAACCAGAGCCCATTTCCCCTCTGCCTGATGCTAACATATAGTTAGGCAGTAGAATTACCTGCTGAGTTCTACTCAGCACTAGATCTATGTCTGTACTGTCTGGACTCGTGTCAACTTGACATAAGCTTGAATCATCAGATTGGAAGGAGCCTCAGTTGAGAAAATACCTCCATAAGATCAAGCTGTAAAGCATTTTCTTTTCTTTTCTTTTCTTTTCTTTTCTTTTCTTTTCTTTTCTTTTCTTTTCTTTTTGATATTTTCTTTATTTACATTTCGAATGTTATCCCCTTTCCTAGTTCCCCCTCTGAAAACTCCCTGTTCCCATCCCCCATGCTCATCAACACACCCACTCCTGCTTCCTGGCCCTGACATTCCCCTACACTGGGCCATAGAACCTTCACAGGACCAAGGGCCTCTCCTCCCATTGATGACTGACTAGGCCATCCTCTGCTACATATGCAGCTGGAGCTATGAGTCCCACCATGTGTACTCTTTGGTTGGTGGTTTAGTCCCTGGGAGCGCTGGGGGTACTGGTTAGTTCATATTGTTGTTCCTCCTATGGGGCTGCAATAAAAGAACTTCTGCTGGAATCACTATCCTGTTGGGGTCCACTGCCCGCAGTGGACTGGGTTCCTGGAGGATTGGCCCGAAGCTGAAATGAAACTAAGGGAGTGGGGGAAGAAAGAAGGTCTCTGAGGCTACATGGTTGCTTCTGCTTAGAACGACTGTTTAATGGTGGACAAGCATTTGGGGATAAAGGAAGGGAAACCCCGCCCCCAGTCTTCTGTGCAGGCGTTCTGGAGTTTGGCGGGAACCCTGAAGTCTCGTGACATCTCTCAGGTTGCACAGGTGGGCTGGTCGTAGGTGGGCCTCTGGTAAGCTGGGCGGAGCCGGGTGACCTAGGAGACGTGCAGAACCTGCTGCAGGGGTACCGGGCTCTCTTAGCCTAGTTAACAACACAATGGATGCCATTGGGTACGGCACGGCTCTGGTCAATTGCACCAACTGTGTTGTTGGGGAAGGACACCACACTATCCCTGACCTCAAAGTTTGTAAAGCATTTCTTAATCAGTTATCAGTAATGGAGGGTCCCCATTGTGGGTGGTGCCATCCCTTGGTTGGTGATTCTGAGTTCTGTAAGAAAGCAGGGTGAGTAAACCATTTGAAACAAGCTGAATCAGCTCTTCCCTCTGGTTTCCTGCCCTGCTTGCATTTCTGTTCTGACTTCCTATGGTGATGAATAGCAATGTGGAATTGTAAGCTGAATAAACCCTTACCTCTCCTTGCGAAAGAAAGAAAGAAAGAAAGAAAGAAAGAAAGAAAGAAAGAAAGAAAGAAAGAAAGAAAGAGAGAGAGAGGAAAAAGAAGCCTATGTCTCTCTTCTACTGCCAGAGTAGGGCGACAGCCTTGCCAGTCTCACCAAGCCCCACCACTCAGCTGTATCTTTAGGTATATTCCCTTACCCGTTCCTTCCTGCCAGTTCTTAAGCATGTCCCAAAATCAGGCACCCCAAATCCCACCAATCCCAGGCCACCCTGGGAAGCTAGACCTCCAAGTAACCCTGTATAAACTCTGTTTTCAGTTCAGTTCATGGCTGCTTCTCACCCAAACAGAGGTACGCACCCTCCTAGGTTTCTCCCTCCCAAATAAATCTTGTATGTGAGGTTTGTTGTGTGGTGTGACTTTGTGGTATTCTTTGGCTTCCAACTGTTATAACTTTCCCTTCAGAACAGCCACACTTGCACTGGGGAGACCTTTCCCCTCAGAGCTGTAATTCATTTGATGCAATGACTTGGGTAGATTCTCATGGTGCCTGTGCTCCCCCTCAGGGTCTGAGATGAACTCGGACTCTATTCCTTATCTTCAGTCCACCTGCAACAGGACAGCAACACCTTCTGGCTCACCAATCAACACCCAATCTGCCAATGCAAATTATATAAGTTTCCCCTTTAGTCAGTGTAAGCATTCTCTGAGAGCAAGAATGTGATTGTTGAGTGTCTGGCAGCCCTCAGCCTCTTGGAGGTAGAGTAAAACCCAAGCACTGTCTTTAAGGCTATAGTTGTCCCTCTTAATCTGACCCTATCCTCCAACCCTTAGAGCTCCAAGTTTGTGGTTTCCATAGGTCCAACTGGGCTACTGGTTCCTTCCTGCCCTATTCCCTCCCTTTTGAGTTACCCAGAATCCCACAGATCCTTGAGGCCCTTGTGCCTTTTATAAACACATTCTCTGACCCACTTCTGTAGGTGAGACCTCCATCTTAGAGGTTGGGTTTTGTCCTTCTCTTCTGGAGTCTATGAAAGCCCTGGTAACAGTTGCTCAGTCTCTCTTCTGGGCTTAGCCTGTGACCCATGTTGAGTACAGTGATTACCCACTGAATGACTTCATCCTCATTCAGTCCTCCTTGAGTCCTGGGATTCCTATGACCACAGTATGCAGTGACATTTTTCTCCCCTTTTCTTATCCATGAGGACAGTGTCTTCCATACCCTCTCATTCCACATTGGGATGCCTTTTAGAAAATCTCCAGCCTCTACACATGGCTCCAGACCTCAAAGACTCTAAATTTTACCTTAATGTTTCTTAGATAATCAATCCAATGGCTTCCTAATGGCACCCTAGATTCCAATATTATTAGGACCTTTACAAATGCAGGGAGTAAGCAGAGAGATGTAAAGATATTCCTCATTCTCTAAGTTTAAGCTTTTTGCTCTTCTTCACTCCAAGCCTTGTTTATTTTCGCTTGGTCTTCGGTCCCTCCCTAACCCAACCTTCCACACACTATGTAAATGTCCTATCTTGTAAGTTATGGTTAAAGGATCTTTACATTGTTTCAAAGCAGGACCCTGAAGATGGACCCTGAGGCTGGACCTAGCTGGAGAGAGAAACCAAAGGAGCGGGCCAAGTACAGCACTCACATACTTGGCAAACACTCCTCCCTGGCTGCTGCATCTCTCAGATCCTTCCTGCAGTGTCCTCTCTCTATGGCTAGGTCTCAAAGTTTTCCTGTCTCTAAGCCTTCTTTGTTCTCCTCAGTTTACTGGATTTAGCTTTATGAGGATTCAGGTACCATTGTGGTATGACTGGTATTAGACTGTTGATTTATGCTGTCCTATGAAGGAGAAATTTCTGGTTTCTCTGGAAACTCCACTTTGTCATATGATGTTTTTCTGGGGCAGACACATGAGAGGACGTAGATTATAAAATGACCCTACAGACATTGGGAGGAGGTTGGGCATTGTTTCACCTTGGCTGATGACATTCTGTATTGGCTCACGTTACACGGCGTTGCTGATCATTGCTTGTCATGAGTTCATGGAGAGTAACTTGCCAAAGAACTTCTTGGAATATCGTGGTGGCTTCTGGATGGTTTTGCTGACTTGGGAAGTTGGTGGGCCCTCGTAGTTTCTTCAAGATAAAATTGCTAATTCTTGAGTGGTAATTGCCTAGTGGACTGAACTGCAGCTCCTGATTTGTGTTGGTGTCTTGCTAGAGGACTGATCTGCTGACAACAAAGATTGGTGTCACCCTGCCTTACAAAGTCCCTCTTATGGTATACCAATATGGTTCCCAAGTCCCCAGTTGAAAAACAACTTCTCACGACCTACTTCTTTTTTCAGAGTTTTCCTTATATTAGGGCCAAACTTAGACTTCTAGAGAAAGAACACCTGACTCCACAGGCAGAAGTCTTTGCTGTAGCTCTCAAGATTTACCATGGGATAGATGAAAAAGCCTGGAAATGACAACACCTGAGAATGGCTAAGGCTTTCCAGTGGGACAAACCAGATACCCAGGCTCCATGGCTTCCCAAAGCCCAAGAAGCTCTGAGTCCCTGTTTCAAATGTGGTCAGGATAGTCACTGGGTGCAAGCCTTCCTGAACTCTTGTAAAGCACCCATATCATGTCTATGGTACCATCAAAAGGGCAATTGGTTGTTGACTGCCCCCACGTCCTCATGGTGTGGGAACATCCAGCACAGATCATCCTTCAACTGACCATGGACTGCTGAGGGGGTCTCAGGGCTCTTGGCCCAACTACCACCATCTCTGACAGGGAACTTGGGTAGTCATCATAGTATTATGGTGATACACTTCCTTTCTTCTGAATGCTGGGGCCACCTATTCAGACCTGACAGAGTTCTAGGACTCTCCTTCCTGTTTCCTTATGTATAGCCTTACCAGGTTCATTAAACAATACTCAGCTGTATCTTTAGGGGTATTCTGCTTATCCATTTATCCTGCTGGTAATCACCTCTTCTGTCACCTTGCTCTGAAGGGATCTCCTAGTCAAAGTGGAAATTTCTAGTTTACTTCCCGCATCCTCTTGACCCTAGCCATTCCCCTTCTCATTCTCCTCCATTCCACACAATCTCTCACACATTTTTCCTCTCTAGCATCTCAGGTAGCTCACAGAGTGTATAGCCAATCATATCTGTCTCATCATTCAATTTCAATGTTCTGCAAATATATCACCCAGGTGCAACACCCACTCTTTAACTCTCCCACAGCTTCAGGAGACTTAGCCTATATTATCTCTCACCTTTTAAGAAATAATCACGGCAGTGATGTCTGAGGTGGAGGCAGAGGGAGCTAGAGGTGGTGGCTGCAGCGGCAGAGGATTTGGAGAAGATGGTGTCGCCCATCCTGCTATGACTGTGTCCCGTCCAGCAGGACCTAGTTATTTCCGTGGGACGAGGAGGATCGATGTCTGAAAGAGAGAAACGGGCAGGGAGAAAGAAGCTAGACCATGCATTGGGAGTTTTTGTCACAGTCTGACTTTAATAAGGCACAATACCCAGTTATATACACTCAGTAAGAGAAAGGAGATAAGGAGGAGCTAGGGAGGGAGAACAAAGACTTCAGGGCGAAGGACATATGGGAGGAGGAGGATGACAGCCTTGGGATGCCTTGTGATTTATCCCGGGATACTGGAAGATGTCTTGTGATTGATCTCAGGATGCTGGGGGATGTCTTGTGAGCAGTCTCAGGAAGTTGGCACCTTGCTTAACAGCTCTATGTGTTTATCTAAGATAAGGCTCTGCTGGCTTTCAGGGTCAGCCTTGTAAAGGAGGAGGCAATTTGGCTCTTTATGGTGGGAACCATTGGAAGCCTGGCTTCCCACAAGACTGTCAATGCTGCAGTTAGTAACCACTAGTTTACTTGAATGAGTCCTGGAAGCCACAGCTGTGCCTAAGGAAAGTCCACCCAACCATCTCAAATACTTCTTTCATTAAGGTTTTTTGCAAGTTTTCTTTTTTGTTTTTAATTCACAATGGACATTTTCACTGAGAACCTTCAACTGATTTTTTAAAATACTGTAAATTAGAAAGGACCCTAGCTATTTCCTGTGTCAGTCTTAATTTTAAATCCAGATCGCCCCCCCCCCAAAGGGATATGCTGAGCCAATCAAAGACAAGCTTTAACTTTACCTTGAAAATGCTCCTGAGATAATAAAATATAGCCCTAACCCCCAGTCTTCAACCTTAAAATGAGCAGCCATTGCTAGTAATTATTTAATGTGGATAAATTCAATTTCAGGGATAACAAATGTGGTCATGGACATGAAAATATTTTAGAATTGACACTATATTACATATTGCCATGTTTACAATATATAATATGTTCTTAGCCAATGGATTTAAACCTGTAGATTCAATTAGAGTCCATTTACGTGATATTTGGAAATAAAGGTAGAAACATTGGATTCAGCCCCTGCAGAACTTCCTGTGACAGTTTAATTGAAGTGTAGCAAGGAATTGTCAGCTCATTGTAACTGATAAATAATGGTGATAGATGCCAACAGAACATTTTAGAAAATGTGCTGACAGCCCTGGTGCAGTCTTGACAGCAGAAACAATAGGGTGGTTGGTTCCCTTCCATCTCCCACTCTGAGAGGAAAAAAACTAAATCTGAACATCCAAGTCAAGTTTGACTAGTCAGAACTGGATGGATGGAAACTACATGATGTCACATGACTAGACCTTTTAATTCCAAGGCTCTCAGGATATGATGGTGGGAAGTGGATATAGTCTTTGAAGAAAAACTGAAACCACTATGGGGTTTCTGTGCAAAACCTCTTAAACAGTAACTGAGCTCTCGATATACATGTGCTCCCTTGATTCCCGTGCCAGTCAGCTCAGCAGTATTCCCAACTGAAGTAGGCACAAGCCAAGTGCTCTGTGGTCCGTCCATAGTGTTTCCCCTTATTGTTTCTTCTTGCACTAAGGATGGTCAGTAAGTATTTCAGAATCACATACTGAATTTGTAAACGTTAGGGTTGCTGACTCAGAAGAAACACAACACTTAGAAAGACCTGGAAGAGAAACAGAAACTGTCACACTCCAGTAGTCACAGAGAAGCACTAAGAAGAAACCCAGAGGTGATCTGAATAAACCCAGATGGCAGGGTGACTGCATTTCTCTGGTTAGCATCTTAGAGGAGATGTTAAAGTGCCTCTGTCTTAAATGTCAAACCAAATCATTCTGTGTGTTAAACTGGGGCAGAAGTATCCCTCCTTTCCTTCCTTACTAGGAAGCAGAGAACTTGGATTCCACCAGAAGAGTCTGTGCTGCCATTTTATTCCTCAGGTTGAGAAGTGGCAGTGCTTTTGTTTATGATTTTGGTTAATGTGTTAAAAAAAAGAGGCAACTAGACAGCAAATTCTGAGACTGCAATCATTGAGTAGTTTATGACCTTCAGTTATAACTGATGCACCATAGGATTTCTGGCCTGGGGCAGGTATAAAATAGGAATTGTAATGTCCCTTTAGAAGGTTCTAACCAGTTTCTTAAAAGACAGCTTAATTCCATCAAAGGTTGTGTTTCCTTATGAATGTGAACATTTCTGTGACTATCCTACTATGTATGTATTGCCGTTGTCTTCTGAAGTAGTTAAAGAACATCTAGAAAGTACTGAATGGTATTTATGTTAAACTAAGTCCTCATTCAAGGACTGTAGAGTGAGGTCATCTCATAGCCCTGTGTCCAGGTCTCCCAAGGCAGTGGAATGACTAATAGCTAAGACTTCTGCCACTTATATATCAAGGCTCTGCTAAACATGTCCCTTGAGTTCTGATTCCAAATGACCTTTTCTGTCTTTTATCACTCAGCAGAGTGGAGTTAAAGCATGCCTTGACATTTCAGACGTCTCTCACCCTTATTCAAGAAAATGTATGAGGTTTCTATCCCCCAGACCCTTCAAGGCTTCCCTTTGCTTTCCTAAGTCTTGGGAATAACAGCATTATTGATTGTATGAATTGTTTCTTTTTTTGTTACATTCCTGTGACCTAATAGAATGAATACCCCTTTCTCACTGAGAGTTAACAGGTGCTGTTGGAAAAAGAGCATTTGCTCATGCTTGTCTGTGGTCCCATCACTTGGAATATAGATGCAGGATGATCTGGGATTCAAGGTTATCCTTGACTTCATAGCAAAATGCAAAACCAACATTAATTACAGTAGACCTTATCTTTATATTTTTTTCTTTTGCTAAAATATGTGTTTTCTCCATCACTAGCCGGGCAGTGGTGGCACACGCCTTTAATCCTAGCACTTGGGAGGCAGAGGCAGGTGGATCTCTGAGTTTGAGGCTAGCCTGGTCTACAGAGTGAGTTCCAGGACAGCCAGAGCTACACAGAGAAACCCTGTCTTGAAAAACCAAAAAAAAAAAAAAAAAAATTCTCTGTAAGTGAAAAAAAAAAAAAGAAATAATTATCAGTGCCCCACTTCTTTCTCTATTAATACCCTCATACTCACAGTAAAACCCAATGAAATCTATTGCTTGGTACAGGATCTCTGCCTTATCAGCTCAGCAGTGGTTCCCTTAACCCCATAGGACCTTACCCCTATACTCTCCTCTCCACTCTTCCCTAAGAGACTTCCCATTTCTCTGTCTTAGATCTCAAGGATATCTGCTTTTCTATTCCTCTGGAACACTACTTGGACCCCAAGTATTTTGGGACATCCCACATCTATTTGGCCAGGCTCTGGCTCCTGACTTATTCTTTGCCTTTTCCTAAACACAAGCTTACGTAGTACATAGACAGTCTTCTCTTTTGTAGGCTGTCCCTGCAAATTAGCCAGCCAGACACTGTTACTTTACTAAACTTTCTGTCCATCTTGGAACATAGGGTCTCACACTTTAAGGTCCAGCTGTCCACACCTTAAGTTACTTTTCTAGGACTAGCTATTAATCCAAGTCACAAGGTCATTACCATGGAGAGAAAACACTTAATTCAGCCCCTCAAAGTCCCCATCACGATGGAGATGGACTAAATTCTATCCTCCCTAGAGATGGCTCCTTATATTCATGGGTTCATTCTTTCTCTCTCCTCACCGGCCACCTATATGATGCAGCCCTTGGTTCCTTCTTGCACCCATCACCAAGACATTTTGTAAGCCTCAACAGTCCCTCCTCCAGGCTCTAGCCTTACATCTTCCAGACAAAACTCATACCTTCTTTCTCTCTCTTCTCTCTCTCTCTGTTATTGAAAGGAGGGATATGACTTCAGGGTCTGCAGTCACCAACTGGGACCTTCCTGTGTACCCATTGCATACTTATCTAAAATGTTAATCCATAGTATATAATGATCAACATCTTGTCTGTGTGTTTGGCTGAAATTTGATGTCTTATATGTGAATCAAAGAAGTTTACCTTGTGGCCACCTATTACTGTATTCTCCCCTCACCACCTGACCCATCTTTCAGCATACAAAGGTCTCCAAGCACTACCCCCTCTCAAGCTCTCTTTCTTTAATAGCATTGGTAGTGGACACAACACTTAGCTTTCAACTATACCTACCTTTTATCATTTCAGACCTCCTCCCTAGATACATCCTGGGATACTCTCAATCTCATTCTTTCCTTGAGACCCTAAAATAGTTATTATTGGGCTGGAGAGATGGCTCAGCGTTTAAGAACACTGACTGCTCTTCCGGAGGTCCTGAATTCAAATCCCAGCAACCACATGGTGGCTGACAACCATCTGTAATGAGATCTAATGCCCTCTTCTGGGGTGTCTGAAAACAGCTACAGTGTACTTAAATATAATAATATATAAATCTGCTGACTGGATGTATGCTTCTGTACAATCTTGCTTGCTTGCATGCTTGCTTACTTGCTTACATTATGGCTTCAGAATACAAAATGAGAGTCTAAATTGGACCAGCAGGATCTATCCTAGGTGTGGTCCAATGGTGACATCTCTCTTCCACCCATTCTAGTGTCAGAGTGCTTACTCCAGAAAGACTCCAGACACAGTCTGTACTTCAGTAACCACATGAACTAGTTAGACATTTTTATCTGTGCCATATTCCTTCTCTTCTTTTGTCTGAAGTGCCTTTGAAGAAATGTGAAATTCAGGCCATTCTGCCTATGGAAGCGTCAGCATCCATCTCCTGTCACACTTTGTGATCAACAGTGTTTTCACTATTAGAAAATCCCCTTCCACACCCGAGTGCAGTTGGCACTGGGGAGCCTCTTCCAAGCATTTACTCACATCCTGATCCTGCCATTTGCCCTATTGTGAAATCTGAATTCAGTTGTACTATGGGCAGGTACTCATCTTCTGTAATTTTTGCTCTGGAACATATATTGAGATTTTATTTTGTCCAAACCCATGATTAGTTAATGCTTATGCTCTAGATACATTTTGGTGGATGAATACGTTTAAATTTATTTGGCACAGTGTTTCTGGGATTAAACTTACTGACCGCACTATCTACCTCCTGCAGAGCAGTGTTAAACAGTCGGGTTTGTGTGCCAAGGGCTGTAAAATGGACAAATTAATTAGCTTGTCTGGACCTTTTACCTTCACAAGAATGGAGAAAGCAGTAGGTGTTACTTAGATGGTTGTTCAAAGGATTAGTTGGTTATTTTAAAAGTTAATGTACCTACTAGCGCCTATTAAGTAGTCATTTTAGACAACTTTGCACAAATGAAACAGTTTATATATAAATGTAGCCTTGTATTATTGTTTGTTTTGTTTTGTTTTGTTTGTTTTTAAGACAAATTCTTGCTCAACCCAGACTGGTACTGATTTCTGGGGGGCAGTGATCCCCTTGCCTCATCATCATACCATAGCATTTAGCTCCTCTCACCAGGGCAACTTTTAAGTTTATTGTATAAGAATTTAAAATCCCTCCAGTTTGCAAAATAAGAATTATTTAGCCCTTCTCAAGATAATAAACAAAAAGCATCAGAAAGCATCGGGGTTACCAGAGAGAGAAAGGAAAACCCTGTTGGAAGTAGGTAGTCACTGGAGTTCAGAATTCTCTACCCCTATCATCTGACAAGACCAACTCCAAATCTCAAGATACCTGGGACCACTGAGCCATCTCAGTATCATTCAAGCCAGGGAGCATCTGTGACCATGTGGCGATCATCCACACTGACAAGGAAGACAGCCGATGGCTTGTAGAACTCACATTTCTCCTTTCTACATGAAGAAATTGAGAAGACAGCCAATCGCGATGGCATAAACCTGTAGTCCCAGCATCTAGAAGGTTGTGATAGTAATATTGACATGAGTTTAAAGCTAGCCTGAGCTATACAGTCCAACCAGGGCTATATCAAATACATATCCTCATATAGAAGTAATATGAGAAAATGAAGGGATTCGTGAAACAAAGCATTGAAAGTTGCTCATGAGCACAAGAGTCAGGGAGGAACCAAAGGTGTTTGAGTTCCTTAAGCTGCTGGATAAACAGACCCAACTCCAGCAGACAATCAGTGGCCCCCAGAGCTCTGACAGTAGCTAAGCTGATGTGGTCATCACCATATCATAGGTGTTCTAAACAGCACATCTAGTAGGAAACTATGACCTGATATCACCATCTGTATGACACCCAAAGTAGTGATTTGTAATCAGTGATGTCCAAGTGTGAAGGGTTTAATTAGGTATTTCTCTCAGCAACCATTTTATCTTCCTATTGGCATCCTTAGGGGTGGGGTGCATCCTATTGGTGCACAACTCATTTAATGTTATATGCTTATATGACTAATAGTTTGCATAGTTTGCACATATATACAGACTTTACGCCAGGACTGCTTTTCCACTTGCAGCTCTTTCTCACCTGAGAATTGACATGATCTTAGGTATAGGAACATGAAATAGGTATGCAAATCAAAACTTACCCATAGCAAATCATAAAGACATGCATTAAAAACTCTTCTTTGGCAGGCATATATTTTTTAACCACCTATCATTAAAATGAATATGAATTTGTGTATGAGATGGACTTGCTTGTTTGTGTTTATGTAAAGAATTAAATCTTGCCTAAGTATTTGATACAGCAGGCCAGGACATACTGTCTATTCGTTCTTTTGTTGTACCTGTAGTCAAATGTCTGACGATGCAGGTGAGAAAAGGAGGGTTTGCTTTGGATCATAGTTCAGGAGCTGTTCATCTCGCCAGGGAAGGCATGACCACAGCAGTGTGAGGCAGCTGTCACTTTGCATCTGCAGTCAGGGAGCAGAGTGTGAGCGCTGACAGTCAGCTCACTTTTTCCTTCCATGGGATGGCACTACCTGGACCTGAAGGAGATCTTCCTCGCTCAGCCAGGCCAGCCTAGGAGCTCCCTCGCAGACATGCACAGAGGTTTGTCTCCTTGGTGACCCAGGGCCTGTCAGGTTGCCAATATTAATCATCACACAGAGCATCTCCAGCATTTTTTTCAGAGTTAATATTTGGATTTTATTTTCCTAAGTGCCAAGAATGCCATTTTGTGTAAACACATAGGACACAATGGCAGAAGCATGCATAAGTCCAATTCTGTAATTGTTGGAAATTCTGTCCTAATCCTAAGCCAAAGTTAATTTAATGATTTTTTAAATGAAATTCATGTTAGCAAATCAAACAGCCATTTAAAAAGTCAAACAGTGTAACACAACAAAACCCAAAAGCATACATGGATTTGACTTTTACATGATGAGGAATGAAAATAGGAAAATATTTTAAGCCTTTATTTTCAAAATTAAACAATTATGTTTTTGAAAGAACAGAAATTTTAGGCTGGAAAGTCTGTTCAGTTGTCAAGAGTACTTGTGTCCTTGCAAAGGTCCTGGCTGTGAGTTCCAGATCCCACTGGGCAGATCACAGTCTCCTTCAGTTCCAGGGGATCTGATACATTCTTCTGACTTCTGACAGGGACAAGGCATGCATGTGGTATACAATACACATAAAAAAATAAGATGAATCAATATTTAAGAATTAGAAAAAGAGCAGAAATATTCTGTGTACAATAAAAGCTCTGCAGTTTCTGGGCATCGTGATGTTTAATTTCAGTACCCAGGAGGCAGAGGTAGGTGCATCTTTATGAGTTGAAGGTTTACATAGTGAATTCCAGGACAGCCAGGGATCGGGACTATATAAAAAGACTCTCTCTCAGAAAAGAAGTAGGAAAGAAATGAGGAAAGAAGAAAGGGAGGGAGGGAGTAAGGGAAAGAAGGAAAGAAAAGCAACACTGAAAGAGAAAATTTAAAACAAACAAACCAACAAAAGCCCTGCAGTTCCTAACACAGTACACAGGCTTCAGCTGGAGCTGAGGTGTTTCAGGCACTGTGGTATGACAACTGCAGAGTAATTACTGGTGTTCACAGCCATGGCTGCCGGCAGACCACAGTGCCGCACAGAAGAACACAGCCAGAAACACCCCAGATTCACTGCATGGTTGATTTTGAACTACTTTCCAGTCCTTGGGCATTTACTAAACTTTTGCTGTTGCCAAAGTTTTCACAACCATCACATATAGATTCTTGCTCTTCAGTGTAAGAAGCAGGCTCTGAACTGTTTCCACATTTCTTGTGTCATCTAGCACATTATAAATGCTATGCACATTATAAATGCTCACACACATGTAGTTGCCTTCTTTGCATATTTTGCATCCAGATTGGTTGAGTTCACAGAAGCAGAAAAAGTGGACATGGAGGACACCTATGTATCCACAGACAGCACTGCCCTTGGAGGTAACTTTAATGCACACAGTCATTCATGTGACTCTTGAGTCTGTCTTCTGAGGTCAAAATTATAGAGAATGAAAAGCAGCGGCACAGACCAATGATACATTGTCCCCAGTCATGTCCTTCCTAAATGAAGGATTCACCGAATACATCTCTGCCTGCCCTCGCTTCTACATCAGTTAAGCTCTGTCTGTTTACATTACTCATACTTCAAGTGTCTGTGCATTGAAGTAGAAGGGTGCCTAGGCACAGGGATCTAGGGGTAAAAACCATAACCCGCCTGGCCACAGAACAGACTAGAACAGGACCTGATCCCCACGTGCCAAGTACATCAGAGAGCCAGTGTCTTTCCTGAATTTTCATCCTATGTTCCATACTCTCCCACTTTCTCACTTCTCCCTCTGCTGACCTCTGCCTGGATGTCTTCAATCTTCTCTGGTCAGTCCAATGCTGGATCGGTGGGAACCTGTAGTAGCAGCACAGTCTATGAGTAGGCCTGAGGAAGCATGGATACGTCTGCCTGTCTGGACTAATCCCATCTGGGGAACTGATGCCCCACAGATCTTGTCTTAAGTTCTCTGCCTACTGAAGGCATCTCCCTTTCATTTCCCCTGGATACGGCATACTCTATTTTGAACCTTCTGGTTTTGATGTACACCACACCAGGGTCAGTGACTTTAGTTATTTTGTTTTTTGTTGTTGTTGTTGTTGTTGTTTTGTTTTGGCTTTTGCCAAATAAGAGAATCTCTTTAATCAACCTTGATTAATCTCCCTTTGGATTCTAAGTCACACTTGATTTGACTCATTCCCTCCAGGTTAAAATCTCAGAAGGGATAAAAGCAGTTGGCCCAGTCTACTTCCTTTGTACCTGTCCTTGATTTCCAGACTGCAGGTCAGTTCTCTGTACCCTTGAATCCATACCTCGCCAGGAACTATCAGCCAAACCTGCATGGAGCAACACATGGCCACCAGGCTACCCTTACAAGAAAGGTATCTGCCTCAGAGCCCCACAGTGGCTTGACAAACATGCACCAAGGCTCAATGTCCAGCAAAGTGAGGGTATATATACAGCTTGTGTGTGAACTACTTAATGGAGATGAAGTAGCTCGATTTTTAGAAAAGTATTTAAGAGGGGCTGCATCTCAGGGGAGCTCCACCTAGCATGTGTGAGGCCCTGGCTTCTCGGGATCCCCAGCAACAGTGAGTAAATGAACGAATGAATGACTAAATAAAGCAAGCAAGTCTTCATTTTGAATTTATGCCTTTATCGCCACCTGCAGGCCAGAACCGGTATCAAGCCAAAGATCTATTAAAGAGGGTTTTTTTTTTTTTAATAAAAATTTTATGTGGGATGTTTTTTTCTAAGAAAAATTGTGATTTATTTGTAAAATTAATTTTACTACTATAAAATTAATGTTTGACTTACAATATAGTTGTATAAAATTCTGTTTGTTATGCTTTATTTATAATACAGTTGTGTAAATTTTTATGTTAAACATATTTTACATGAAAAACATTCTAAGGAAACAAGGTTGATATTTTTGCAAAAGGGAATAAAAGAAAAGACATTTTAAATATCTTTACATAATTAAAGAATATGGAAAGGACAATATGAAGATACTTTACATTTGGGAGTGGAAAGATGTTCCAGAAGTTAAGAGCACTTGTTGCTCTTGTAGAGGACCTGAGTTCATTTCCCAGGATCGCCTTTTGAGAGTTCACAACTGCCTATAACTTCAGCTCTGGAAGATCTAATGGTTTTATCTGGCCTCTGTGGGTATACGCATACACATGTCTCATACATATATGCACACACATATACATGTATCTCACATACATTTAAAAATAAAACACCTAGACATTAAAGGTAGGCACCTGATTTTTGGAGAAAAGCCTAACCTGTGCCCTCACTCCTGCCTTCTAGTCCACAACCACCTCGTGTTGTTACCAAGTAACCCTGAAGAGTGTGCCTCATTCCCTTCCTCTAGGATAGACTTACACTAGGTTTATTTTCCTCTTCCAGTTCCTCCTGGCAATGCCGCGCTGACCATCACATAAAGACATACAGATCACATGGCATTTGCCCCTGCACTGCAGACCTGACAAGTGTTATTGAATCTTCTACCTGCTTCAGTTCCTGCTAGGCAGTTCCCTAGAAGTCACTGCAAACTTGAACTGCAGGGTTGTGGGCCCCTGATATCAGTCCAGGAACATCACTGTGGCATCTGTGATAGGCCTTAAACCCTACACATCACTTTCTCAAGCCTTCTTTACTAAATTCTCAAGTTGCCAATGCTGTCTACTTCCTGCCCACATTTTGGTTGAGTGTCACTATTTGTCCCAACTATATGCCCAGGGAAGGAAATGGCTGAATCAAGGTCACACTACTCAGGCTGAGCTTCTCCTTGTGCATACAGAAATCAGGGGCGTTCCATGGCAATGAAACATTCATTCAACTTGAGACAGTGATGTATTCTGTCAATACTAAATACTTCTGAAGCATTTATTTATTTTTACTTTATGTGTATGAGTGCCTGCATATATGTGTGTGTATCATGTGAGTGTGTGGTGTCCCCAGAGGCCAGAAGACAGTGACACATTCTCTAGAACTAGAGTTACAGGTGGTTGCATGCATAGTGAGTCTTGTGTAAATAGATACTGAGTAGTGTCAAGGGTGGGTAGTACAGGGTCTTCCCTCAGAGGCTTCCCTGCTTGGAAAAGTAGATAGATAGGGCATTGCAGGGCAGGAAAAGAAAAGTTTATAATTTACAAAGAGCTCTCCTATGCATCAAGCAAAAGTAAACACTGTAATGTAAAGGTAAAGCAATGTTGATGGACTTGCCAAAGTCAGCACAGGTCACCCCAGCTGGACAGAAACACTTACTTTTCAACCATCTCACATTCTTATGGGCAATGAGTGTATGTACTAAGAAGCTGGTCTGAACTTACTTGAGGTCTGGTCTACCAGATGCAACCCTGGGTCCTAAAACTCAGGCAGCTGAGGAAATTGTCAGAGAGTGCTAATATTAAATTCAGTTTGCTTATTTTCTATACAACTCCTATCTCTCCAAACTGCATGTGTAATATATTCTTAATGTATACTGTGTATACATTTCTATACATAGTTCAACTTACTTCTAAAATGTTCTTATATTTTCCATATAAACAGTATCCTTTTTAAAACTGTTTGTTTGGTTTTGTTTTAAAGAGAGGATGTCAGGTATCCTTGGCTGCCATTGAACTCTCTATGTAACCAAGGCTGAGTTTGAGTCCCTGTTCGTCCTACATTCATGCCAATGGTGTACTTCTATCTCCAGCATAAACTTCAGTTTTTTGAAAATCTGCCTGTCTGTTTTTCCATCTATCCATCAGTCCATATGTCTGTCTATCTGTGTGCATGTGCAAAGGTGTTAGTGTAGTGTGTTAGTGTGGAAGTCACAAGTGACTCTCTCCTTCCACCGTAGTAGCTTTCAGGTATTGACTTTGGTTGCAAGGTTTGTAGGGCACGCACCAATCACCTTTACCTGCTGAGTCATGTCACTAGCTCAGAAGTGTTAATGTTCAATCAGCTTTAAAAATTCATCTACACAGTTTTCTTAGGGTTTCCTTTGCTAATGAAACACTATGACTCAAAGCAAATTGTGGAGAAAAGAGTTTATTTTACTTACGTTTTCATATCACTCTGTTCATCACCAAAGAAAGTCAGCAGCCTGGAAGCAGAAACTGATCCAGAAGTCATGGAGGGATGCTGCTTACAAGCTTGCTCCTCATGAGTTGTTCAGTCTGATTTCTTTTTTTTTTTTTTTTTTGGTTTTTCGAGACAGGGTTTCTCTGTATAGCCCTGGATGTCCTGGAACTCACTTTGTAGACCAGGCTGGCCTTGAACTCAGAAATCCACCTGCCTCTGCCTCCCGAGTGCTGGGATTAAAGGCGCGCGCCACCACGCCGCCCGGCTCAGTCTGATTTCTTATAGGTTCATCAGGACCACCAGCCCAGGGGTGGCACCACCCACAATCAATCAGTAATTAAGAAAATTTGCCACAGGCCCACCTACAGCCCAATCTTATGGAAGCAATTTCTCAGTTGAGATTCCCTCCTCTCAGATGACTCTAGCTTCTGTCATGTTGACATAAAACCTATCCAGCACAATAATCATACAGTATGCTATTTAAATATTTCTTAGTGAGAAATGAACATTTGAATTACTCTTAGATTTTTACAGAAATTTCACAATACCAATCATATGAGTTTGACTTTCTCTACAGCAATATAGCTGTATAAATTGCTGTATAAAGTTGTAGAGTGATTCTAGAGTGGCACCCCTGGAATATAAAATTAAGTTTCTTGTCAGTCACATATTAAGTATTGTTCTCTAAACAATTTTTATTTATCTTTATGTTGTGACTTTCAGAGCTTTTGTGGTCATTGCATTCTAGCCACATGTGTTATTATTTTCTCCTGATATCGCCTGACTAATCATTTGATTAATGATGTTTATTGAGAACTGTGTTTCTCTTTGTGTGTTGAATAATACCCCTGTTTCTTCTGTTGTAAGGGGATTCTGAGCTTATTTTAGTGTTTTTAACAATCATCTGTTTCCATTACCATGTACATCCTCATGTACTCCAGGTACATCCCATGTACTATATGTATATCTGATGTACATCCTCATGTGCTCCATGTACATCCTCATGTACCCTGTGTACATCCTCATGTACTACTCTTGAAAATGCATTTTTTTATGTCAGAATAGTTGTATTTTATATACTTTTGGTAGTTTGAGTAATTTTCCCCCTTACATCTTTATGTTGGATAGACTTTATGTGTGTGTACAATATAAGAATCTAAGTAGCTTGCTAGTTAGCATCAGCATATGTGGATGGACCTTGTCTTCCACTGTGACTCTGACACTCCTGAAATGCCCAGGGGTTTGTGCATAGGCTTTACAGGTTTGTTATGAAGAGTTTCCCATTGTGGTGGCAGTAGAGAACAGTAGAGTTTCTGTTGCATGACAGTGATAAAAGATTAGACAGGAGCTGGAGAGATGGCTCAGTGGTTAATAGCACTGACTACTCTTCCAGAGGTCCTGAGTTCAATTCCCAGCAACCACATGGTGGCTCACAATCATCTATAATGAGATCTATCCAATGCATTATACTGGTGTGTCTGAACACAGCTACAGTGTACTCATATAAATAAAATAAATCTTTAAAAAAAGATTAGACAGATGAACGCTTCATCTGGCTCATTTAAATTTAAGTTCCCTTGCATACATGACTACAAACTTTCAAACATACATACATACTTCTCTACACATATAAATGTATGTACTGTAACATTCCTTGTTAGGGACACTAAGGTACCATAGAAACCTGTTCATAGCACCACCCATCCTTTGCAGAGTTGTGGTGAATTCACTGTTATGTTGTTTGTTATTTAAACACATCCCTTAGAGATTATTCAGTTTGGTTTGGTGATGTGATACAGAGCCAGTGGGTCCCTTCAGAATGACTACTGTGGCTTTGTACTGCTACTCACATTGCTCCTTCTCCTTAGATTTACACTTGACCATTAAACTTTTTTTTCAGGGAAAAAATGTTAATATGTGCCTTCTGGTTACTGTGTGTACCTGGAGCTGATCCTGTGCAACAGTGCCTGGAGAGGCTGCAGTGCACAGCACTCCATAACCAAATGCCAATACCACCAGAAGAGAGCTGGTCTCCCAGGAGTGCTGATAAGCCTGTGAGTAAGACTACCACTTCTGCTCAGAGGGACCCACCAGGAGCTCTCAGGACAAAGGATCCAAGAAGCAGCCTGGGACAGGATCCAGTTTCCATCTGTGCCCAGAAATGACCTTGTGCCACAGATCTCCATACCCAAATTCATTCCTGAGAGAACTGATCTCCCAGGAGTACTGACACACAGACTTCAGGAGGGACAAGCCACAGTCAGAGACAGCAAGTCTAAGGCACTTGAAAGAACACGATCAACAAAAGACAGGGTAATATGATACCTTCAGAGCTATTCTGCTACAGGAAGCTCTGGATATCCTAGTACAACCAAAGCACAAGAAAACAGCTTTACATCCAATCTTACCAAGGTGATAGATGCCATTAAAGAGGAAATGAATAAATCCTTTAAAGAAATACAGGAAAATACAGTCAGGTATGTACCTTTAAAGAAGAAACAAATAAATCCCTTAAAACAATGCAGGAAAATACAATTAAAAGGGTAAAGTAAATTAAGTCAAACTGTTCAAGACCTGAAAATGGTAATAGAAGCAATAAAGAAAACATACACTGAGGGAAATCCTAGAGATGGAAAACCTATGGAAGAGAAGAAGAACAACAGATGCCAGCATCAGCATCACCAACAGAGGTTGCATCACCAACAGAATACAAGAGATGGGAGGGAAAACAAGATATTTTAAGACAAACCCAAATGGCTGGAGTAGCCATTCTAATATCTATATCTATAGAAATAGACTTTCTAACCAAAATTAATAAGAAGAGACAGGGAAGGACACCTTATGTTCATCTAAGGAAAATTCTACCAAGTTGATATCTCAATTCCGTAGACCTTGTCCCAAATACAAATACACCCACACTTGTAAAAGAAGCATTGCTAAACCTTAAATCACACATTGAAACCCACACATTAATAGTGGGAGACTTTAATGTGCCCTACCCCAGCCTTGAGTGGGCTGATTTAGACCTTGTTTATGCCACAGCCAGCTAGCCTGCCTAGGGTGTAGTCTTCTGACCTAGGTAAAGTCTATTGTCCTGCCACATCTGCTGCTTCCTCTGAGACAGCACTACCTGCTGAGAGGCTGAACCTGTTTTCCTGATGCGATCATGACAAAGCAAAGAGATCCTGGTGTAGTGGGGATGGGCTCCCCCCTCTTTAAATTCAGACTCAAAAAGTAAACATTGGGCCTTGATCAGAAACTTTGTTTTGTTCTTATTCTTCTCTCACCATTCCTCCTATACAGCCTCAGCTTTCCTCTCAGGAACTCAGTCTATGTAGCAAAAAAACATAAGACTATGATATTCGCTGTGGTAAGCAACATATAGTATTCATGTTAGTGCTGGCCTTAAACGTCATCTTTTTAAAACTGTTTCTGTAGGTTCAGAAAAAATATGGGCTAAGTTGGGACAGCGTTGACCTGGCACTGATCTCACTTAGGGGACAACAGTAGAAAATGGGATCAGAAAATTCTAAGCAGGCATTTGTCCACAGCCTTCCAGAGCTGCTTCAGGCAAGAGGGGTAGGGTTTAAAGAACAATTGTTAGAAGACTTTTCAGATCAGATAGATTCTTGCTTCCCATGGTTCCAAGATGAAAGAACTTTAGATGAGAAAACCTGGGAGAAAATTGGAGAAGCTCTAAAAAACACCCAGACAGATAACTTCACCCTCCTCTGCCTCTGGGGGCTCATAAAAGATGCTATTGATGAAGAGACCTTGCAGGCATCAGATAGTGTCCAGAGAGAGGTTGAAGAATCTCAGAAAAAAATGCCTGACAGAGAGGGCTTTCTCAGAAAAGGGCCCTCTCAACTCTAAATTAAGTCCTTTTACAATAGAACTGCTTTGTCCTAAAAGAAATCCCCAATATTTCTGCAGGTAATGGTCCAAAAACTCCGAAGGCAGAGACTGAACTACCATTTCTGGGGTTAATACTGCATGGGTGGTTGCGCAGAGGTCCAATCCTAGACTTCCTTGGTTTGCCCTGATAAGTTCAAAAATGGATTTTCTTGGCTGGGCACCAGCTTTATAGCCCCAAAACCTGCTAACTGTGGGCTTCTGAGGGCCTGAGGCTGGCATTTCTGCTCATTTATAGGATGACCCTGAATATCTGTCTTAGATTTACATTCACTGGCCCAGTGGTTACCCTTGTCATATCTAGGACAAATTCTTGGGGCATAGCCAGATTGCTTGTTCTTGACACCTCTATTCCTAGGACAATCATTTTTAAAAGGACTCAAACCTCCACACTTAAAACATGCTTTAGTCCCTTGTTTCTGTGCAAAACACATGGTAGCCACACTCTAGCTAATTGACAGGTCATGCAGAGAAAAACTAAAGAGAGAAATAATGAAGCTAATAGACATTATGAATCCAATTGACCTAACAAACAGCTAAAGAATATTTCACCCAAACACAAAAGAATATGCATTCTTCAAGCATCTCATGGATCCTTATCTAAAATTGTCCAAATAGTCAGTCACAAAGCAGGTATCAACAAATACATGAAATTGAAATAAGACCTTGTATCTTATCAGACCACCATGGATTAAAGCTAGACATCAATAACAGAAACACAAGAAAGTTTACACACTCATGTAAATTGAAGAAATTTCTACTCAGTAATCTCTGGGTCAGGGAAAAAATAAAGAAATTAAAGACTTTCAAGAATTCAATGAAAATGAAGGCACAACATATCCAAATTTATGGGACAAGATGGGATGGAAGATCATAGCACTAAGTGTCTCTACAGCCAAAATAATAATTAAATAATACATTCTCACTCTTGATAAAGCCATATTTAGAATTCTAATATTTCTTTGGCAAATAGGGAGCTGTTGTAATTTAGATAACGAGTTTTTCCTTCTTGTACATACAAAATATTCATGGAGATATATGTGAATATACAAAAATATACAAACATATATATTCACATGTTTGTAAAAAGTGTAGATTTGCATTTCTATATTAAGAAAACAAGCACACGTGTGTGTGTGTGTGTACATGCACACATTTGCATGTGTATATGGTTTACATCTAATAGCTAGGAACTATAATTCTAGTATGTATGAAAGGTGAACACCAGCCCCTCACTATAACCAATGTCCACTATCCTTCTGTGCACACAGTAGTGGGAAAATTAAGACACATGGACAATTTAAGAATGAAATATCTTGACTTTTTTCCTATGAGAGAAAAGTCTGATTCATCAAGGTTTGGAAATCAGGAATTTGCTGACATATGAGCTGTATTGTCATATGAAGAGAGGACAACCGTTCACTGGTAAAGGGGAAGTGGAAACATCATAAGAAGTGAGAAGAAATCATTCTGCCCTTTACCTAGGACACAGTAGAGTGATTAAGAAGGTCCAGAAAATATGAACAACTGTCACTGAGACAAGAAGTTGCCCTACACATAACTGAAGATATACGAGCAACTACAATGGACTTCCCATGAGAAATGCTCAAATTTATGATTATGAACTTGAGTGAGGAGTCCTTTATGTGTGTGATGTATGTGTATGTGTGCATATGTGAATGCAGTGGCATGTGCTTGTGTGTGCAAGTGTGGTGACCGCCAGCTGGTGCTTGATGTCTTCCTCTGTTGTGCTCTATTTACTTTTCTCTAACAAGGCTAGCCAGTATCTTAACATGGAGCTCATGATTCAGCTAGACTGGCAGCCAGGCAGCCCTCCAGGCTCCTCCTGTCCTCACCTTCCACCCCTGGGGCTACAGATATATACCACTAAGCTCAGGTTTTTATATGTAGGAGCTAGGAATTCAGAAACAGATCCTCATGTTTATTCGCCAACTGCATTCCTTGCTGAACCCTTTCTCTGGAGGTGGGCATCTTTTACTGATAGGAATAAACTTTGGCTGCCTGCCATGTAAGAGTGAACCCTAATTAACAGTGGAATACTTTTTTTTGAAGTGGTTCTTTGTTTTTAACTCAAAATTGTATGTATTTATGATGTACAACATGTTTTTAAAGAAATATTTATTGTGAATAGCTAAGTCAAACTGATTACTAGTATGTTACCGCACAACAACCACTCTGAAATCAATCTGGTGGTTCGTCAGAAAAGACCCAGTAGTATATATCCAAAAGACTCCCCACCATGCCACAGGGACATGTGTTCCACAATGTTCATAGCAGCCTTGTTTGTGATAGCCAGAAGCTGGAAACAACCCAGATGTCCCACTACAGAAGAACAGATACAGAATGTGGTTCATTTATACAATGTAATACTACTCAGCTATTAATGAGAACATCTTGAGTTTTCCAGGCAAATAGATAGAACTAGAAAATATCATTCTCAGTGAGGTAACTCAGACCCAAAAGGACATGAATGGTATGTACTCATTAATAATTGGATATTAGCCAAAATAAAAGTACAAAATTCCCAAGATATGTTCCCCCAAAATCAGAAAGGCCAACAAGCTAAAGGGCCCAAGTCGGGATGCCCTCAGTCCCATTTGGGAGGGAGAAGAAAACAATCATAATGTGGAAGGGAAGGAGGGGGGACCTGGGAGGGAAAGTGGATGGGATGGGAGTGAGTGGGGGGAGAGAGGAACCTGATCTGATATTGGGTGAGAGTTAAAGACTGAAGCCCCATAGGCCAGCAGAAAGAATGAAAACGGGCAACCTCAGAAGTCAGGAGGTTGGGGGAACTCTTCAGAATTTACCAGAGATCCAGGAGGTGAATGACTCTCAGGACTCAAAGGGAGGGACCTTAGATGAAATGCCTTATATTGGAGAGAGGCATTAACTTGTAGAGCCTACCTCCAGCAGACAAACAGGGCATCAAGTGAGGGATGAGGTTGCCATCCCACAGTCAAACTCTGATCCATAACTGTTCCTGTTTTCAGAGATGGAAATGGAGAGAAGCCTGAGGAAAAGAAGGTCCTGTGACAGGCCCAAAGTGGATTCCAGCTCAAGGGGAGGTCCTAAGGCCTGACACTATTACTGAGTCGATGGAGTGCTCACAAGGGACCTAGCATGACCACACTCCAGAAGACCCAACAAGCAGCTGAAAAAGTCAGATGCAGATATTTGCACCCAACCCATGGACAGAAGCTGCTGACCTCTGTGGTTGAATTAGGGAAAAGCTGGACGAAGCTGAGGAGGAGGATCACTCTGCAGGAGGACCAGCAGTCTCAACTAACCTGGACCCCTGCGGTCTCTCAGATACTGGATCATCAACCAGGCAGCATACACCAGCTTATACAAGGCCCCCAACACACATACAGCAGAAGACTGCTGGTTCTGGGTTCAGTCAGAGAAGATGCACCTAACCCTCAATAGACTGGAGGCTCCAGGGAGTATAGAGGTCTGATGGAGTGAGGGGTAAGGGGTAGGGACATTCTTGTTGAGGCAGGGGCTTGGGGAGGAGGTATGGGATGTGGAAGAGTCAGAGGGTAGACTGCAAGGGGAAATAAAATCTAGAGTGTAAATTAATTAATTAATTAATTAATTAAAAACTAAAACCTGTGGCTGGAGAGATTGCTCAATGGTTAAGAGCACTTCCAGAGGTCATGAGTTCAAATCCCAGCAGCCACATAGTGGCTCACAACCATCTGTAATGAGATTGGATGTCCTCTTCTGGTGTGTCTGAAGACAGCTACAATGTACTTATATATAATAAATAAATCTTTAAAAAAACAATAACCATATTTTCTCAGCAAGTTTCAAAACTACAGTGCATTTCTAGTCACTGTTGTTGGTGTGTTGTGCAATAGATAGCTAATTTTGTTCTGCTGCACTGTATATTAAGCTGTGCTCTTTGATGGATTTAGGGCCATTGAATGTAGCTTTGAATTGGGACATTTTCCATGTACCGTGAGCTTATTGGAAAGTAATTGCATCATGAGTTGAACAGTATCTGAATTTGTAGTTAACTGAAGTGAGTGCTCACCACCATATTCAGTGACATCTTAAGTCTTAAGGGAAGATTCAGAAAAGACAAATTTGTAAGTGCATGACTTCTAGTTCTTCAGTAGGGAAAGAAGGACCTCAATCTTACACTGTGTTTGAACGCCAAATAGATTGGTGACTATTACCAGTACTACAGGACATTGGCCTTGTCAAGGAACTTCATAATGCCATTTTTGTAAGTGTTCAGGACAGACTGTGGGGCTTATAGACAGGTATTGCTATGCTGGACTGCCTGCTCCACCTCAGTGGGAGAGGATACCCTTAGTTCTGCTGCAAACTGATGTCTCACGGCAGGCTTGTACCCAAGTGGGGCTTTCCATTCTTTGAGTAGAAGGGGAGCGAGTAATGGGGAAAAGTAATGTTGAGGGTGCGACTGGCAGGAGAGAATGAGGGGAGCTGTGACCAAGATATAAATAAATAAATAAATAGATAAATAAATAAAGTAATAAATAAAAAAGTAATAAATAAATAAAGTAATAAATAAATAAATAAAGTAATAAATAAAGTAATGAGTGAATGAAAAAAAAACTTGAAAGGGAAAGTAAAAAAGAAAAAAGATTAAAAGCACCGTGTGTGTTCATCTACATAATTATCTACTATCATAATTAAATTATTATAAAATTAAGTTAGAATATAAACCCAAACTAAAAAGTGAACTATGAAATATTCTTGACTTTAAGAAATGAAAATGATTATTTCTTTATAAAACTATACAAGCTGTATTTCAAATTATGGTGGTCTGGATAAGTTTGGCCCTCATAGGCTCTTGTTTTTGAATGCTTGTCCCATGGAAAGTAGCATTATTAGGAGGTGTGGCCCTATTGGAATAGTGTTAGTGGTTGGAGGAAGTGTGTCGCTGTGGGGGTGGGCATTAAGGTCTCCTTGTGCTCAAGCTCCACTCTCTGTGGATAGTCTCCTCATGGCTGCCTTCAAATCAAGACGTAGAATTCTTGGCTCCTCTAGCACCAAGTCTGTCTGCATGATTCCATGCTTCTCACCATGTGGATAATGGACCAAATCTCTGAAACTGTAAGCTAGGTCCAATTACATATTTGCCTTTATAGTAGTCTCCTTGGTTATGGTGTCTCTTCACAGCAATAAAACTATACCTAAGATACAATATATCTATACTCTTGATTTTTATAGAGTCATATAATATATTTTGTTATGATATAGTAATGATTTTTAAATTGTTAGAATACTACATATAAAACAAGTGTAAAGAGATAGAAATGATTTTCTCCAAAGGAGTACCTCAAAAATAATTCAATTATCATAAAGAAAAACAGAAAGATGACACCTAAAACTTAATCAGTACAGCTAAGTGGTGATAATTACATCTGTAGTATTTTTATAAAAACATTTACAAAAATATTCTTGCATAGATTTCCATCACTATCAAATTTCTAACAATATGCATAGCTGTTATGAGACAGAGAGATTATTTATATACAATGTGTTGCATGTAGCTTTTGTTACCCCACCTAAGCTATGGGAATGGACCACATTACCAGTCCCAATCCAGAGAATATTAGAGTCACAGATAAAAATAAAACACACACACAGTTGTTCAATTTCAACTTGCCTTATTGGCACAATTGCTGGGTAGTACTTATCTCTCACCTGGAGAACCTTGGCTTTTCAATACTCTTAGCTCAGCACCTCTCCACCTGACCTCAACTTTAGTTGCTCTATTACATTTAGTCCCAACTCAGAGAAGCAGCCTATGACTGCTAGGCCAGAGATCTCACATGGCTGGTTGGCTTTCTCTCCAAAGCATGGAGAAAACTCTTTCTCATCTATGTCTGCTAGCTTGCCTGTGGAGAATCAGAAGTTCAGCCTGTTTCTTCCACCCAGTAATTGACTGGTGTCATCTTTACTGATAGATCAAAAACGAAATGGGGAACAGGACCTTAGAATAAGAACCACCTCTACACAGAATGTGTCATACATGCCTATATATGCTTCATTGGTTAAGATGAAGTTCTTAGAAACATTGGTGTGTTGGTTAGTTTTATAGCAACATGACACAAAACAGAGTCATTTGGGTAGAGGAACTATCCATTGAGGAAATGCTTCCATCAGATTGCTGGTAGCCACATCTGTCAGGAATTTTCTCGATTTTCAATTGATTTGAGTGATGCCACCTTTAGGAACCTGGCCCTGATTTGTATAGGAAAGCAAGTTGGGTATAACATGGCCCATGCTGTTGCTAATACAAAGGGTTGTTCTCTGCAAACTGACAACAGGGCCACCACTGCCAAGGACAGTACATACACAATGCATTGACCATGGAGAAGTATAACTGGTGTACAAATAGAGCCTTTACCTCTATGTTCTAGTGTCTTCGGTGTGGGAAGGTACTGTGCAGACTACCAAAAGAGAATTGAGGAAACCAATCCAGGTGCAACATTTTCACATACAATCTGTCCTGCCTGTAAAATTTGCTAGAGCAATGGTGGCACAGAACTTCTGAGACTAGTCAAGCAATGTCTGATTTAACCTAAGGCACACCCTATGAGATGGAACCGATATCCAACACTACTTGGATAATGAAAACCATTGACAAGATAGCCTAGAGACCTTGGGTAAAATAAGAATACTGGTCTAAAAATATGTCAATAAAATGACTCCTAATGATACTCTGCTATACTCATAGATCAGTAACGTATCCTGTCATCATTGGAAAGGCTTCTTTAGTCAGCAGATGAAAAAACGTGAAGAGACTTACAGCCATACATTATGGGGAAAGAGTGTCTAAATGGGAGGTCTCCATCAAATCCTTCCCCTCAAAGCTGAGGGGATCCTTTAGAAGAGAAGGCACAGAGATTGTAAAATTCAAAGAAGATGGAAGATACCAGAACAAGGTCCCATGAATTAACTAGGGAAAGCAAGCAAAACAAAACAAAACAAAACAAAACAAAACAAAACAAAACAAAACAAAACACTCACAGAGACCAAAGCAGCAAGCACAGGGCCTAAGGTCTCCACCAGGTCCTCTGTCTATATATTATAGCTATTCACTTGGTATTTTGTGGGACTACTGACTGTGACATTGAGTGGCTCCCTGATTCTTGTGCCTGCTCTTGGGGCTCTTCCTTATGTTGGGTTGCCGTGTTTGGCTTTGACATGACAGTTTTCCTTCATCTTATATTTTATTGTGTTATGTTTGGTTGTTAGCTCTTAGAAGCCAGTTCTTTTCTAATGAGGGACAGACAGGGTGGATCTAGAGGAAAGGGGAGGTAGGGAGGAACTAGAAGGAGTAGAGGGAAGGGAAAGTATAATCAGGATGGACTGTGTGATAAGAGAATCTATTTTCAATAAAAGCAAACAAACAAATACAAGAAACCTGAATACAGGTGGTTGATGCCACCTTAACATTCATGGAAAGTTTGTCTAGCCGCTTCCCCTTTAATGAGTTCTGCTTAAACAGACAGACCAATGAAGAAACATAGGGCTTTCTTTGTTTAGTTCTCTTCATGAGCCAGTTTGCTGAGTTGTCAGCAATGGAGAGGAGGCATAAGACCTGATATTTCTTAGTGAATGAAGCTTATATCATTATTTTTTAAAAAGCTTTCTTTTTTCAAATATTTATTTTATTTTTTTGTGTTCACACATGTTTGGAGCTGAGTGTGTGTGTGTTGTGTGTATGTGTGTGTTTGTGTGTTTTTGTGTGTGTGTGTGCCATATGTGTGCAGGTGCCTGTAGAGCCTAGAAGAGGACATTGTACATCCTGCAACTGGAGTTACAGGCAGTTGTAAGCTACTTGATGTGGATTTGGGAAACCAAACTTGGATCTCTGTAAAATCCGCAAATGATCTTAATCACTGAGCCTGATTTCATTCTCTTTAGGCAAATAATCTAGACTATTTGCCTAGGAAGTGTAAAGAAGAAAGAGTGGCTGCTGTAGTGCCTCTGTGTGAGTGTGAGGTTTTGCATATCTCCTGGTACTCACAGTGAACCTGGGGATGGGTAAAGCAGAAAAGCCTGTTTTATAGACACAGAGAGTGGAGGTCAAGGGGACACAATCTGCTGAAGGTGACACTGTTCTCTGTGTTTGCCTTCTCAGGCTGAGCTGTTGCTGGGTTCCTTGCTGTAAAGGCTATGGTTACCACATGGGACCCTTCAGGATTTGAAAGCTTCATGAAAGTTGTAGATAAAAGCACCTAAATTGTCTCCTCACCTGGATGGGCTTCAGTTTGTCAGTTCCCAATTCCAGCTCAGGGTTCTGGGAGCATACCAGGGTCAGGTGCTCCAACTTAGACCTCAGTTGTAAGGATTCACACTGTCACATCAGGGCCCCCTGTGCTTGTACGATGGGATAGGCTTTCCTTTAATGAGCTGTTTCTAATCTCCCGTCAGAAGGCCTTCCTGTACTCCAGACACGAACCAGGCTAGGACCCTCGCCTGCGTGGGAACCTCTCTCCCTCTGTCCTCTCTCCTGAATCTCTGGGGCTGAGGGTGTCGCTCCAGGACCCCTGGTATCAGGGGCTGCCCCTTGTCCACCCCCCTCCCCGCCGAGTGGGATCAGTAGCTTCACACAGCAAGATGCCCACTCAAGGCGAGTGGAAAGCATCTAGAAGTCCTCCTGTGTCCGCCTGCCCAGAGCACAGGAACTCTGGCCCAATTCGGACTTTCTCTTTCCCTCCTCTTTCCCCTACACCCCTCAGCCTCACACAGTTTGACTTTGACTCTTCATCTTCTGCTATCAGCATCACCATGACCTACTTAGTAAGGGGAAATCATTCAGATTCATGGCTAATCTCATTATTAATATTGATTTATTAAAGCTTTTACAATGATTTATTCAGAGGTGTGTATGCATGAGTGTGTATGTGTGTATACACAAGTTCACACTTGGCACAATGAACTTCTGGAGTTCAGAAGACAATTTGCTATGTGGTTTGGTTCTCTCCTTCTACCCTTTGGGTTTCAGGTATCCATCTCAGGTAAACAGGCTTGGCAACAATCACTCTTACCTGCTGACGCATCTGGTGGGACCAAGACCTTAAACTGTGTATGAACAAAAACCTGTGAATCATCGAATCCTGCTTTGCAGTTACAGTTATGTGTTTTTGCACACTCCCTCTGTGTCAGTACTGGGCTAGCTTTCCCACTTGACAGTGAAGCGAAGTTATAATGTCTTTCAAAGAGGTGAAATTTCCAGTGGGTGTTACCAATCTGAATACTACTTTTTCATTCTGATGTAAGGACAAATGATAAAGTTTCACAGTATAAATCCATGAAGTGTTCGTCCCACTTTTTCCCTGGGCAAATATCACCCTCTTTCATTATCATGAGGGTTTAAATAGCCATGGCATAGAGCTGCCAAATTCAATAATGTCTACCATAGAATGGAGTCAAGGTCTAGAATGGGAACTGGCTGCTTTGTTCTCAGGCACCAGGACAGGCAGCAGGCTTAATGACCTCCATAAAGAAGATGAAGAGGTTAAGTGAAAGCCTGCAAAGCTACCTGCAATTGTGAAGCTGCATAAAAGAACCTCCTTTCATTCTCTTTCATCTGCATTAGCTGGCAGCATATATATGGTAATTTACACCATAAATGAGTAAATATGTAAATGTTACATTCCCTTTTGCATATTCATACCCGAATGCACCAAACAGTGTCTGTCATAATCATCTGTGTTGGAGCAATAAAGAAGAAAAGCAGATGAATCTTAGTGAGGTAATACTGCTGTAGCTTTTGGAATGCTTCTATATACTGTTTTTTTAAATTATAAATTAGTATATTAACTCTAAAATTCTGAAGTGTAATAAAAGGATGAGCAAACTCAGTGTCTAGAACTAAAGATTAGTCACTCAAGTAATCCATCCCTTCAAATGTTTTATACCTTATGTCTGAAGGGAATTATGTCAAACTGATTTTTTTCCTTTAGTGATGGAGAGGATGTGAGAATGGTGAGCTACTGATGCATTCAGAAATGGAGGGGAAAGAGGGTTTGGATTCTGTCTTCCCAATTAACATTGGGTTAATTTTCTGCCTTATTTTATTAAACATGTGTGGCTTCTCTGGTTAATTTTTAGAACCTTTTCCTTGGTGATGTATAAACTCATGCCTACAAATTTGTTTCAAGTCTTTTTTCTTTTCTTTTCCTTCCTTTTCTTTGCTTTCTTGTGGGGAAGAATATTTTAAAATTAATCCAACCAACTACAGTGTATTTGTTTATGGATGCAAATTATCCATTCCTACAAATGCTTGTCACTTCAGAATAGATAGATAATGACAGGTTATTGAATGAAAGCTAGTTATAGCAAAGCTAGATCCATTCTGATGCAGTATGTGCTCAGGATTTCCTCCTTCCCTATCCTTGATTTCCTTTCTAGGCTGACTAAGACAGGATCTAGAGAGATTTTGGAACCGTATATGGAGAGCATTTTATTGGGGCCATTGGCTGGAGATCTCATGCTTTGGAGAACTGCGTAATTTGGTACTTGCAGGATTCAAAGAAACCTTGGGAGAAGAAGTGAGAGCCTCTGCCAGGTGGCTTAAAGTGTATTACATTAAAATTGGTTGTATAAAGTGGGTCAGCCCTACCTGCCAGTTCAGAAAAGGAAAAAAATTAAAAGCACCCCTGAAAGGCACAGAATCAGAACACTTAGAATTCTACTCAGCTCCACAGCTCATCAGCTGGAGTTAGTAACCATCTCTGTAAGCAAATTATCTAAAATCATCTGGAAAACACGGGCAGTGATTGTTTCAACGGTCTGTAACTCATAGAGTTTACAAGGAAAAAATTAAATGTTGAAAAGAAACTGCAAAGTGATCTGTAGATGTGATACTAAAGGCTTGCATAGACTTTAATAAAACTTTTAAAAGATCCTTCCTGTAAGAGCTCATAAAAAATGATCCACAGTCTTTGGATCCAAATCTATGTGTTTGTTCTTTTCCAAATCTCTAGGGGCAAGTGTTATTTGGTGATTATTTTCTGATTAAGGAGTAAGGCCAGAATTAAAGCTTTAAGTTGAAAAACAAAACAAAACAATATATGTTTTAGTATGATTCTAATAAGCAAGTGCCAAACACTTATATCCCAAATGTTAGCCAGGCAGATTCAGGGTGGAATGGCTCTGGACTATGACCATGAATTCAGTCCTTTCTACTCTCCATGACCATGTAAATTGATAACACAGTGCTCCTTATATGGAAGACTGTGCCTTGTACAAAGAGATCATTTGCATTACAGGGCCTTAAGAGAACCACTATCCTTGATGGAAGAATAGAGATGGCTAATTCAGGCACCGAGTCCTATAGTATTCTCTATCTGAGGACAATGAGGGGTGACAGTGAGTGAGAGAACATGGCAGTTAATTGAAATACACTAACAAAGATTACTAGAAATTGTCTATTGTCCCAAAGCAGAGAACCAAACAGTAGTGGGCCATATGAACACATAATAGAGCACATGAGGACATGATGGGGTTCTTATGAGATGCTAGAGCCCAGTACAAGGTACTCACTTGAACTTTGTTGGAAACAGTAACTTGTTGAATTGCATTGGTACAAAGCATTGCTAGAGGATAGAAAAGGGAAGTGACACTTTCCAATTTATTTGTAATTAGGAAATAATTTGGGTCCAAGAACGACCTGTGCACCATGGGAGGGGGTCTGTTTTGCATCAGGAATAGACAGCATCTTGGATTGAATGAGTGGACTGGATTCTTAAGAAGCTGCTGGAAAGCCAGGCTATGAAATAAACAGCCATTTGGGAAATCCTTTATAAGCCAAGTTGAGAAATTAGATCTGTCACTAAGGACATTACACAGAGCTCCAGTTTTGGCATCAAACACCCAGCTTCATTTCAGCATATGTCTTTCCCCTAGGTTTGTGACATCCCATTGATCTGTTCTGAGGTGCAGTTTCCTCTGATAAAAGGAAAGGTCTAGAATTTCTAGGAAGACCTCTTAGACCATTTTCTGTTGCTGTAACTGAAGAATTGATAATGGGTAATATAATAAATAAAATCATGATTTCTTTTTTTCATTTTTCTTTTTCCCCCAAATTTTCATTAGATATTTTCTTTATTTACAATTCAAATGCTATCCCAAAAGTCTCCTATACCCTCCCCCACCCCTTCCCTGCTCCCCTACCCACCCACCCCCACTTCTTGGCCCTGGCATTCCCCTATACTGGGCATATAAAGTTTGCAAGACCAATTGGCCTCTCTTCCCAATGATGGCCTACTAGTCCATCTTCTGCTACATATGCAGCTAGAGATACAAGCTCTGGGGCTATAGTGGTTAGTTCATATTGTTGTACCACCTATAGGGTGGGAGACTCCTTCAGCTCCTCGGGTACTTTCTCTAACTCCTCCATTGGGAACTCTGTGTTCCATCATATAGATGACTGTGAGCCTCCACTTCTGTGTTTGCCAGGCACTGACATAGCCTCACACGAGAGAGCTATATTGAGGCCCTTTCAGCAAAATCTTGCTGCCATATGCAATAGTGTCTGCATTTGGTGGCTGATTATGGGATGGAGCCCCAGCTGCAGGAGTCACTGGTTGGTCCATCCTTTTGTCCACACTTGATCTCTGTAACTCCTTCCATGTGTGATTTGTTCCTAATTCTAAGAAGGGGTGACGTGTCCACACTTTGGTCTTCATTCTTTTTAGGTTTCATGTGTTTTGAAAATTGTATCTTGGGTATTCTAAGTTTCTGGGCTAATATCCACTTATCAGTGAGTACATATCATGTGAGTTCTTTTGTGATTGGGTTGCCTCACTCAGGATGATTCCCTCCCAATCCATCCATTTGCCTAGAAATTTCATAAATTCATTGTTTTTAATGGCTGAGTAGTACTCCATTGTGTAAATGTACCATATTTTCTGTATCCATTCCTCTGTTGAGGGACATCTGGGTTCTTTCCAGCTTCTTGCTATTATAAGTAAGGCTGCTATGAACATAGTGGAGCATGTGTTCATATTACCAGTTGGAACATCTTCTGGATATATGCCAAGGAGAAGTATTGTGGGATCTTCCAGTAGTACTATGTTCAATTTTCTGAGGAACTGCCAGACTGATTTCCAGAGTGGTTGTACAAGCTTGCATTCCCACCAACAATGGAGGAATGTTCCTCTTTACATTCTCACCAGCATCTGCTGTCACCTGAATTTTTTATCTTAGCCATTCTGACTGGTGTGAGGTGGAATCTCAGAGTTGTTTTGATTTGCATTTCCCTGATGATTAAGGGTGTTGAACATTTTTTCAGGTGCTTCTCAGCTAGTTGGTACTCCTCAGTTAAGAATTCTTCCTTTAGCTCTGTACCCCATTTTAAATGGGGTTATTTTAATTTCTGGAGTCCACCTTCTTGAGTTCTTTATATATATTGGATATTAGTCCCCTATCTGATTTAGGATTGGTAAAGATCCTTTCCCAATCTGATGGTGGTCTTTTTGTCTTATTGACAGTATCTTTGGCCTTACAGAAGCTTTGCAACTTTATGAGGTCCCATTTGTCAATTCTTGATCTTACAGCGCAAGACTTGCTGTTCTATTCAGGAAATTTTCCCCAGTGCCCATATATTCGAGGCTTTTCCCCACTTTCTCCTTTAAAAGTTTCAGTGTCTTTGGTTTTATGTGGAGTTCCTTGAACCACTTAGACTTGATCTTAGTACAAGGAGATAGGAATGGATCAATTCCCATTCTTCTACATGATAACCCCTAGTTGTGCCAGCACCATTTGTTGAAAATGCTGTCTTTTTTCCACTGGATGGTTTTAGATCCTTTGTCAAAGATCAAGAGACCATAGGTGTGTGGATTCATTTCTGGGTCTTCAATCCTATTCGAATGATCTATGTGTTTGTCACTGTACCAGTACCATGCAGTTTTTATTACAATTGCTCTGTAGTACTGCTTGAGGTCAGGCATGGTGATTCCACCAGAGGTTCTTATATTGCTGAGAAGAGTTTTTGCTATTCTAGGTTTTTTTGTTATTCCAGATGAATTTGCAAATTGCCCTTTCTAATTCGTTGAAGAATTGAGTTGGAATTTTGATGAGGATTGCATTGAATCTGTAGATTGCTTTAGGCAAGATAGGCATTTTTTACTATATTGATCCTGCCAATCAATGAGCATGGGAGATCTTTTCATCTTCTGAGATCTTCTTGGATTTCTTTCTTCAGAGACTTGAAGTTCTTATCATACAGATCTTTCACTTCCTTAGTTAGAGTCACACCAAGATATTTTATATTATTTGTGACTATTGTGAAGGCTGTTGTTTCCCTAATTTCTTTCTCAGCCCATTTATCCTTTGTATAAAGGCCGTTGATTTGTTTGAGTTAATTTTTTATCCAGCTACTTCACTGAAACTGTTTATCAGGTTTAGGAGTTGTCTGGTGGAACTTTTAGGGTCACTTATATATACTATCATATCATCTGTAAATAGAGGTATTTTGACTTCTTCCTTTCTAATTTGTATCCTGTTGACCTCCTTTTGTTGTCGAATTGCTCTGGCTAGGACTTGAAGTACTATATTGAATAGGTAGGGAGAAATTGAGCAGCCTTGTATAGTCCCTGACTTTAGTGTGATTGCTTTCAGCTTCTCTCCATTTAGTTTGATGTTGGCTACTGGTTTGTTGTATATTGCTTGTATTATGTTTAGGTATGGCCCTTGAATTCCTGTTCTTTCCATGATTTTATTCATGAATGGGTGTTGGATTTTGTCAAATGCTTTCTCAGCATCTAAAGAGATAATCATGTGGTTTTTGTCTTTGAGTTTACTTATATAGTGTATTATGTTGATGGATTTCCATATATTAAATCATCCCTGTATTCCTAGGATGAAGCCTATTTGGTCATGATGGATGATCATTTTGATGTGTTCTTGAATTTGGTTAGCGAGAATTTTATTGAGTATTTTTGCATCAATATTCATAAGGGAAATTGGTCTGAAGTTCTCTATCTTTGTTGTGTCTTTATGTTTAGGTATCAGAGTAATTGTGGCTTCATAGAATGAATTGGGTAGAGTACCTTCAGTTTATTTTGTTGAATAGTTTGAGAAGAACTGGAATTAGTTCTTCTTTGAAGGTCTGATAGAACTCTGCACTAAACGCATCTGGTCCTGGACTTTTTTGGGGGAGGGGGAGACTATTAATGACTGCTTTTATTTGTTTAGGGCATATAGGAATATTTACGTCATTAATCTGATCCTGATTTAACTTTGGTACTTGGAATCCGTCTAGAAATTTTTTCCATTTCATCCAGGTTTTCCAGTTTTGTTAAATATAGTCTTTTGTAGAAGGATCTGATGGTGTTTTGGATTTCCTCATGATTTGTTGTTATGTCTCCCTTTTCATTTCTGATTTTGTTAATTAGGATACAGTCCCTTTGCCCTCTAGTGAGTCTGGCTAAGGGTTTATCTATCTTGTTGATTTTCTCAAAGAACCAGCTCCTGGTTTAGTTGATTCTTTGAATAGTTCTTTTTGTTTCCACTTGGTTGATTTCACCCCTGAGTTTCATTATTTCCTGCCGTCTACTCTTCTTGGGTGAATTTGCTTCCCTTAGTTCTAGAGCTTTTAGGTGTGCTGTCAAGCTGCTAATGTATGCTCTCTCCAGTTTCTTTTTGGAGGCACTCACAACCTCTTAGGAGTGCTTTCATTGTGTGGGTATGTTGTGGCTTCATTTTCACTAAACTCTAAAAGTCTTTAATTTCTTTTTTTATTTCTTCCTTGACCAAGGTATCATTGAGTAAAGTGTTGTTCAGTTTGCACGTGAATGTTGGAGTTCTGTTATTTATGTTGTTATTGAAGATCAGCCTTAGTCCATGGTGATCTGATAGGATGCATGGGAAAATTTCAATATCTTTGTATCTGTTGATGCCTGGTTTGTGGCCAATTATATGGTCAGTTTTAGAGAAGGTACCATGAGGTGCTGAGAAGAAGGTATATCATTTTGTTTTAGGATAAAACGTTCTGTAGATATCTGTTAAATTCATTTGTTTCATAGCTTCTGTTAGTTTCACTGTGTCTCTGTTTAGTTTCTGTTTGCAGGATCTGTCCATTAATAAGAGTGGGGTGTTGAAGTCTCCCACTATTATTTGTGAGGTGCATTGTGTGCTTTGAGCTTTACTACAGTTTCTTTAATGAATGTGGCTGCCCTGCATTTGGAGCATAGATATTCAGAATTGAGAGTTCCTCTTGGAAGATTTTTTTTTTTTTTGATGTGTATGAAGTGCCTCTCCTTGTATTTTTTGATAACTTTGGGTTGAAAGTCTATTTTATTCGATATTAGAATGGCTACTCCAGCTTGTCTCTTCAGACTGTTTGCTTGGACAATTGTTTTCCAGCCTTTCACTCTGAGGTAGTGTCTGTCTTTTTTCCTGAGGTGTGTTTCCTGTAGGCAGCAAAATGTTGGGTCCTGTTTGTGTAGCCAATCTGTTAGTCTATGTCTTTTTATTGGGGAATTGAGCCCATTGATATTAAGACATATTAAGGAAAAGTAATTGTTGCTTCCTGTCATTTTTGTTGTTGGAGGTGGGATTCTGTTCTTGTGGCTGTCTTCTTTTAGGTTTTTTGAAGGATTACTTTCTTGCTTTTTCTAGGGCATAGTTACCATCCTTGTATTGGTGTTTTTTCATTATTATCCTTTGAAGGGCTGGATTCGTGGAAAGAAATTGTGTTAATTTGATTTTGTCATGGAATACTTTGGTTTCTCCATCTATGGTAATTGACAGTTTTGCTGGGTATAGTAAGCTAGGCTGGCATTTGTGTTCTTTTAGTGTCTGTATAACATCTGTCCAGGATCTTCTGGCTTTCATAGTCTCTGGTGAGAAGTCTGGAGTAATTCTAATAGGCCTGCCTTTATATGTTACTTGACCTTTTTCCCTTACTGCTTTTAATATTCTGTCTTTATTTAGTGCATTTGTTGTTCTGATTATTATGTGTCGGGAGGAATTTCTTTTTTTAATTTTTAATTATTTTTATTTTTTATTAGATGTTTCTTAATTTACATTTCCAATGTTAATCTGAAAGTTTCCTCCCCCCTCCTACTGCCCTGTTCCCCTGCCTACCAACTCCCACTTCTTGGGCCTGGGATTCCCCTGTATTGGGGCATAAAAAGATTGCAATACCAAGGGGCCTCTTCTCCCAATGATGACCGACTAGACCATCTTCTGCTACATATGGAGCTAGAGACACGAGTTCTGGGGGTTCTGTTTAGTTCATATTGTTGTTCCTCTTCTAGTGTTTCAGACTCCGTCAGCTCCTGGTGTTCTATCTCTAGCTTCTCCAATGTGAGCCCCATGATCCATCTTTTTTTTTTTTATTAGAGAATTTCTTCATTTACATTTCAAGTGTTATCCCAAAAGTCCCCTATAACCTCCCCCCACCTTGCTCCCCTACCCTCCCACTCCCACTATTTGGCCCTGGCATTCCCCTGTACTGGGGCATATAAACATTGCTAGACCAAGGGACTTTCTTCCTGAATAATGGCCAACTAGGCCATCTTCTAATACATATGCAGCTAGAGACATGAGCTCTGGGGGTTCTGATTAGTTCATATTGTTGTTCCATCTATAGGGTTGCAGACCCCTACAGCTCTTGGGTACTCCCTCTAGCTCCTACATTGGGGACCCTGTGTTCTGCCGTATAGATGGTTGTGAGCATCCACTTCTGTATTTGTCAGGGACTGTCAAAGCCTGCCAGGAGACAGCTATATCACATAATCAGCCACCAAATGCAGACACTACAGCACCCACCAGCAGGATATTGCTGAAAGGACCCTGATATATCTGTCTCCTGTGCTCCATCTTATAGATGACTATGAGCATCCACTTCTGTATGAGACAGCTATATCAGGGTCCCTTCAGTAAACACTTGCTGTCCTATGCAATAGTGTCTGAGTTTAGTGACTGATTATGGGATGGATCCCCCAGTGGGTTAGTCTCTGTATGGCCCATCCTTTCATCTTAGCTCTAAAGTTTGTCTCTGTAACTCCTTTTATAGGTTTTTTGTTTCCTATTCAAAGGAGGAATGTAGTATCTACGCGCTGGTCTTCCTTCTTGATTTTCTTGTGTTTTGCAAATTGTATCTTGGGCATTCTAAGTTTCTGGGCTAATATCCATTTATTAGTGAGCGCATATCCAATGACTTCTTTTGTGATTGGGTTACCTCACTAAGGATTATGTCCTCCAGATACATCCATTTGCCCAAGAATTTCAAAAATTCATTTTTTTAATAGCAGAGTAGTACTCCATTGTGTAAATGTACCACATTTTCTGTATCCATTCCTCTGTTGAGGGACATCTGGGTTCTTTCTAGCTTCTGGCTATTATAAATAAGGCTGCTATGAACATAGTGGAGCATGTGTCCTTTTTACCAGTTGGAACATGTTCTGGGTATATTCCCAGGAGAGGTATTGCTGGATCCTCTGGTAGTAGGAATTTCTTTTCTGGTCCAGTCTATTTGGAGTTCTGTAGGCTTCTTGTATGTTTACGGGCATCTCTTTCTTTAGGTATGGGAAGTTTTCTTTTATGATTTTGTTGAAGATATTTGCTGGCCCTTTAAGTTGAAAACCTTCATTCTCATCTACTACTGTTATCCATCGGTTTGGTCTTCTCATTGTGTCCTAGATTTCCTGGATATTTTGAGTTAGGATCTTTTGCATTTTGCATTTTCTTTGATTGTTGTGTTCATGATCCCTATGGAATCTTCTGCACCTGAGATTCTCTCTTCCATCTCTTATATTCTGTTGCTGATGCTCATATCTATGGTTCCTGATTTTTTTCCTATGGTTTCTATCTCCAGGGTTATCTCCTTTTGGGTTTTCTTTCTTGTTTCTACTTCCATTTTTAGATCCTGGATGGTTTTATTCAATTATATCACCTGTTTGGCATTGTTTTCCTGTACCTCTCTAAGGGATTTTTGTGTTTCCTCTTTAAATGGTTCTAGTTGTTTACCTGTGTTTTCCTGAATTTCCTTCTTAAAGTCCTCCATCATCATCATGAGAAGTGACTTTAGATCCATGTCTTGCTTTCTGGTGTGATGGTGTATCTAGGACATGTCATTGTGGGAGAGTTTGGTTCTCATGATGTCAAGTAACCTCAGTTTCTGTTGTTTCTGTTCTTATGATTGCCTCCTGCAATCTGATTATCTCAAGTGCTTGCTGTCCTCAATATATATGATTGGAGCCTGTCCTTCTTATAATCCCATTTGATTCTGGACTCTTCAGAGTCCAGCTGTCACTGTTATCCTTTGATTGTGAGCTCCTGTGAACCTGAGGTTCTGGGTGTGTCTGAGTTCTTGGCAGTGAAGTTCCACTGAGACCCTGAAATACTGGTGTGACCCAGCTCCTGTTATCCTGGGATAGTGTTGTCCTAAGATCCTGGGCATGTTACAGTGCCTGGGAGTGGTGTCTCCTTTGAGGAGCATGGAGCTGTCTGGTCAGTGGTCCCAAGAACACGTGGAGAGTCTTCTAGGGACCATGGGGGTGTCCGGCAACCCTGTGCCCAAGGTGACCTGGTGCTGATGCCAACCAGAAGAGACTTGTGCCCCTATTCTGGCAGATTATCTGCCTCCCTAATGCTGTCTCAGGTCCTGCGAGATTGGATTGGAACAGATATTGTGCTCCACTCACCAGTGGTCCCAAGATTGCATGGAGAGTCCTCCAGGGACCATGAGGGTTTCCGCTGACCCCGTGCCCAAGGTGAACCAGTGCTGGTGCTGATGGGAAGCAAACAATGATTTCTTACAGGAGGCTGGGTATTAAAGTGAAAGTCTCTGAATCCTGTTAAAACCTTCTAGTTAATGAGGACTTTCTACAGAGTCTCAGTTATGTGAAGGAGAGATCACAAGATGCTACAGCAAGCCATTTTAAATCACACCCAGCACCTGTGTCATCAGGACTAAACAGCGACTTGGGCTCCCTTTTCCTCACATCTCTCTCTAGGGTTAAATTCAGTGGTAGCTGGTGGGAACATTCAAAATATATCCAAACCACAGGATTGAATTAAACAAGCAAGGGCAAATATTGTCCACATAATGGACATGGGGTTTATGATTTGAGACAATCACTCTGACATTACAAAATCAAACCAGGCCCAGTGAGGTCCTGCTCTGAGAACTGGGTGAAGTGGTCAAATTGAGAGCATTTTCAATATGCTACAAAGTGCTCACATTAGATCACACCCATGAATCTGGATCCCCCTGGGGTTTCAAATTATTCCCAGAAGGAGACTGAGCCACACTGCACTTGAGAAGCACGTGGACTAGTAGGGATGGCAGAAAATAAATGGATGATTGTAACATTAAGGAAATGTAACTGAGAGAGGAAGGAAGCTCAAAATCTCTAGAAGGAACACATGAACTTTTATCAGGTGGGCAGAGAGGTGCTAGAAGGTTTGTAGTTAAGGAAAAGATGGAAGAGATATTTTGAACTGCTGAACTAAAGGTTGGAGTCTTGAGGCAGCCCAAGGAAACCTTGCAGGGGAAGGTTAACTGAGATATTAAAAGGGTAATACACAGTGGTGTGGGCTCTACAGTTCTGATGTCAGAGATAGCACTGCTTTGCATGGTCAGTAACAGTAAATTTTGAACCATACCAAGTACAAGCCAAATTAAATGTGTGTGGTTTATAACATGCCATTTCAGGCAAAAGATTTATGATATTTCTAAATTTTCTTGCCTTTGTTTCCTCCTGCCCCATCCAAACTAGTATTTGGCTATAAATATAGGCATTCTTGTGTCTACTTTATTTTTATTTACATCCTTGGAGTTAAACACGGGCTTCATGTAGTTTGTACTTGCAGCAAATACAGAAAGTTGCAGGGAATCTGTGAATATAAACCATAAACACACTATTATAATACAGACTTGTAGAATATTCAGGTGATCCAGAGCTAAACATACTCTATGGTTCAGAAAGGCGGTTGTTAAGGGAATGGTGGGTTTATTTAGACGTCTTGGAAGCTAGTTTTACTCTCTGTTCTTTATTTGGTTTGGAAGACTCTTGGCCATGCCATAATTTTCTCTTCTTCTCACAAACAACCCCAACTTTAACACTGTGTCCCTGATCCTTGCTTCATATTTTCCAGGCATTTCTTGCCAAACCACATTGGCTCTTATTAATTTTTTTTTTCATGGAAACTTCCATCCAGCCATCTCCAGAGTTTCTTACAGAAAAGGCCTTTAGGCACCACAACAGTTCTTTTGAGTGCTTTCTCTTTGAACTGTGTAAGAATGAGTCAGACTAGAGTTCTGGAAAGCAAGAATATTCCTTATGTAATAAATCAAAGCAACACTAAGGTACACGGTGTCTCCAGCAGTATGAGGGGAAACAGGCATCTGAGACTAGTCATCAGAGCGCCTTTCACCTACCCCTCAAATCAGGACGTGTTTAGTACATTCTACTGAGGACTAAGATTTCATTTTTTTTTAATCTTCTGTAACTTACATATTTCACAGAATCTTAGATTCTTCTGAGTGATAAATGTTATGCAAAGGAAGGTGAAATAACAGCTCTGGCATTGTATTAAAAACTTGAGAAAAAGCATTGGAATGTTCCTAGCACAGATTTTAATTTAATGTGCAGCATATAAACTTGAGTCAAAAAGGGTGACCTGTCATTGTCAAGTGATTGACTTAGGATATTATGACTGTAAAAACCAATGTGTTCGCTGGGCGTGGTGGCGCACGCCTTTAAGCCCAGCACTTGGGAGACAGAGGCAGGCGGATTTCTGAGTTCAAGGCCAGCCTGGTCTACAGAGTGAGTTCCAGGACAGCTAGGGCTACACAGAGAAACCCTGTCTCGAAAAACAAAACAAAACAAAACAAAACAAAACAAAACAAAACAAAACACCAATGTGTTCTGGAGCAGGGAATAGACTGGTACATTCTGGATTCAGCAAGACTCTCTTGTGTCCTTGAATCTATATCCATCCTTGTGTTTTAGTCCATGCAGTGTCTTCACAGTTTCTTCTGCATTCCTGTGCCAGTACAAAATTGTTTTCTTTGTGCTAGAGATTGAACCAGAGTACCACACATGAGGGGAGTGTCCTTCCACTAAGTGATATCCTCAGCCTCCATCTTTAATCATTATAACTTTATAATGTTTCTTTGATACTTTTTAAGCTGTTATACTCATCTCCTCCCCTATTTTTTTGTCACCTGGGTTTATTACAAAGTAAAAGAAGTCACAGCACAGCAGAACATTGACCCCATCCCTTGAGAAGAAGCAAATGTTTCAAGCAATTAATACTTCAAATTACTAAATGTTGTCTCCTTCTATGAACCTAAATCATTTTATTTTTACTGCATTTCTGGTTACTCTGGCCCTGTGTTTTCTTTTTTCTTCCCTCCCACCCTTGTTGACCCTGAAACCCCATATTCTTACTTTCTCCTTTCCTAGATTAATGACTTTTCTGTACCCCTGGTTTTATAGTATGGCTAGTTTGGTTTACTAAACTATTTGTATAACAACTATATTGTGACTGTTTATTGAAGCTTGGTGAGGGTCAACAGTAAGTGTATAACTGAAAGCAATGACTGCCCCTTTCTCTGAGTCTATCTATAGAGAAGAGTTGAACAGTGAGAGATAAAGCTTCTGCGTTCCCTTCTTCATCCTTGCTCCATGTTTACTCTTTGATTGGTGGTTTACCCCCTGGAAGCTCTGGGGTGGGGTATGGTTGGTTGATATTGTTGTTAGATTTAAAACTAAGGTTTGGGCGGCTCAGTGGACAAAGGTGCTTGCTGCCAAGGCTGATGATCTGAGTTCTATTTCTGGGATCTACATGGTAAAAGGAGAGAATCAGCTCCCACAAGTTGGCCTCTGACCTCCATAAATGCATCATGACACCTCTCTCTCAATCTCTCTCTCTCTCTCTCTCTCTCTCTCTGTGTGTGTGTGTGTGTGAGACAGAGAGAGTTTGTGTCCATACAAACATAAACTAAACTGTTAATATTTTCATTGGAATCTTCTAGTTTTATTAATTTGCCTGCAGGAAACATAAATTAGAATGTTAATAACATTAGCTTTTCACAGGGGAAGAGAAATGACTGAAAGCAGAGGAAGAGCCAACAGGACACTGCAGAGGGAAGACCAGCTAAGCACAGAAGTACATTCAGGTCATTCAGCTGAGACCAAGCTATGTGACTTTTAATGGTGCTAAGCATGCTACAGATCTTCAATAATCAGAAACTATTTAACCATAAACCAACTCAAAATCCCATGATTGGAGAAGACAGAATCTAGGAGGAATTACTTCTGTTTACCTAAATTTATATTTTGTCAAATCAACTTCTAAATATGTATGTTTTTATCTAAACAGTTGCCACTTTCAGTAAGATTTTAAGATTCAGTAGTATAAGACATTAATATAGCCTATTTTACTTATTTGAAAAGTATAGAATCTGAGGCGTTGGATAACTAAGGAAGATACAAATTCACATAATTGTAGCAAAACTGATCAAATCCTTAATTTCACTTTAGATAAGAAAAAGTTTAGACTTGGTCATAGGTGCTTAAGTGTGAAAGCCAAGCCTTTCAGCTGACCTCTGTTCCTACGTGATGAGGTGACATGTAAAGAGGTACACATCAGTGATGCTGGCTGGCCATCTTCTCCTGTTCCTTATTTCAGATCATATATGGCTGACATAAAGTGGGAGGAGGCAAGAAAAGGAAGAACAGGATATATGTGAGCACTGGTAAATAATTTTATTATCAGCAGACTTCATGAACAGGGTAAGTCAGTCAATGCTCTAAGATTAATGGTAGAAATATTTGAGAAGTAGCCAGATAGAAAAGGAAATCAGATAATGGAATCTAGTGCAGAGCCTTCAGTGGAAGTGTGTGTGCAACTGGAGATGATGTATGTGCTAACACTGAACACAGAGTTGGTTTTCCTCTCCTTCTCCATTTGTGTGTCTGTGCCAATGTGCTCTGAGCTTTGCCAGGTTTTTATCCCATGAAGAGTTGCTTTTTTCTCCTTAAGTCAGACCATTCATAGAAGCCTAAGCCATTCATTCAGAAGTTTATAAGGCAAAACTGGAATGTACAGGAAATGACAGTTTACTGCAACATTTTAGTCTGAGCCTCAGCCTAGTAAATATTTGTTCAGAGAGAATACCTTGGTTAAATTAAGTTTGTGTAAATTCGATGATATGTGAAATTACAACCAAATAGAAATAGAAATACAACTGTATTTTCTTTGTAATTCCCTAAACTCTCTAATTTTGTTTCTTAAGAAACATGGAAAGAGTTTTGGTTGTTTTTATTTTGTTTTTGTTGTTGCTATTAATCAATATTTTAACCTATTTTTGTTAATTATTTGAAATTTTTATCTAATATATTTTTATCATTTTATCCTCAACTCCTTTGTTTCACTCCAGCCAGGTATAAAACCTCCCCTTTTACCTAGCTCCTAACTTTGTGCCCTCTTTTTGGGGGATAATGGGAAGGTTTTTAAATGGTACGTTGGATACTAGATAAGATTTCAACTTTTAGCAAAGCATTGTGTAGATATATATGGCAGGTAACATCAGGTTAGATGTTTGGTTACTTGAACTGGTGTGGTTTGAATGTGGCTTGTCACCACCAAAAACTTGCATCAAATTAAGCATGGTACACCTCCCTTCCTTGCCCCTTCCAGGATGCTGGGCAGTTGCACCTCAAATTCCATACCAGCCTGGGTACTTAAGAAGGTAGTATTCAAACAAATAAACACAAGGCTGGGAGGGTACCTTAGTTGGTAAAGTATTTATTATGCATACAGGAGGGCCTTAATATCTGGCACAGGAACCACACAAAGTGACATGAATGTGGGATCCCTGAACTTTAGAGATAGAGACAAAGGGGTCCGAAATTCAAGGTTAACCTTGGCTGTATATAAAGGTCAGCAAGACCCTGTCTCAAAAAAGAAAAAGGGGGGAAAAGCAAAGCAAAGCAAAATCAAACAACAAATTAAAAAAAAAAAAAAAGCATGCAAAAACAGGGATTGGACCTCAATTTGACCTTTCCTTCTGTTGTAGGGTTTGTAGGCTAGTGGTGGATGTTTGAGTTATGGAGTCAGGCCCTGTGTACAAATTAGTGACATCACATAGGAGAGAGTGAGCACTTTCTTTTTAAAGACTCTGAAATTGCCTTCAGATCCAGTTGTTATGGAGCAGAGACTCTTCAGCTGCCAAGGCTGTGAGATAAAAGAATGTGTTTCTTATGGGATTCAGGTGCACGGTTACAGCAATAGTAAATGAATTAAAATGAGGATCTAATCATCTCCGAAAGTCTTTCCTCTGGTAGTGTTACTCCTACCCACATGAGATGCCGTTTTCAGTGCACCCTACCACACTACAAGCTGCTAAAAAGTATTTCTCACTTTTGCCAAGTTCTAGAAATAGCACATGTGTGGGTACATGTGTGGTAGTTTGATTAAAAATGCCCCTCTTGGGTCCAGAGATGTGGTCTTGCTGGAGGAAGTGTGATTCATTCTCCTGCCTGCTGATTCAGATGTAGAACACTCAGCTGCTTCTTCAGGTCCATTTCTGTCCACCATGCTTCCCACCATGATGATAGTGGACTAACCCCTGAACCTGTGAGCCAGCTCTAATTAAATGTTTTCCTTTATAAGAATTCCCTTGGTCATGATGTCTCTTCACAGCATTAGGGATCCTTACTAAGACAGCCTGTATCTTTCTCTCCATACATACATACATACATACATACATACATACATACATATACATATGTGAATGTGTATACAGGCAGAAACAAATAGAAAATCTCAGATTTAAGTAAGAATCAATATACATCGACTCCAGTGAGTATTGTTAGCATAATTATACTGCAAGCCAGACATAGTGCCAGATGATGCCTGTAATCCCAGAACTCAGAGACTGGGAACAGGAGGACTGAGTTTGGGGGTCACCCTGTACTACATAGTGAGTTGTGGGACACCTTGGGCTACATAGCAAGGCCTCAGAAGAAAAGGAAATGCATTACAAGCCATAGTTTGCTGTAGGTGTAGATTTACATAAACTCAAGAAATGGATAAAAATTTCTAATAGGAGAAAATTAACAACCAGAAAAGTGACAGGTATGGAATACGGAATGTAATTCCAAACACAAAGGCATCTTCAGTCCTCATCTTGTTTTTTATTCTTATGAGGTGGGTAATTTGATACTTCTTTTTTTTTAAGATTTATTTTACTTATTATATGTAAGTACACTGTTGCTGTCTTCAGACACTCCAGAAGAGGGCGCCAGATCTCGTTACGGATGGTTGTGAGCCACCATGTGGATGCTGGGATTTGAACTTATCACCTTCGGAAGAGCAGTCGGGTGCTCTTACCCGCTGAGCCATCTCACCAACCCCAATTTGATATTTCTTAACAGACCAAGGAACAGACTCAGAGTAGAGTTACTTTCCAAGTGCAGCAGGGCTGAGTGGAAGCCTTGTGTCTGATCTCATATCTGGCTCTCCATAACTTTGTTCGCTCCTTTTTTAAAAGCAGTTTTAAGCCTCAGTTACAGAGATCTTGTTCTTCTACACGACTGGCTCTGCTTGTGCCCTTTATGAAACAGGCACAGGACACAGATTTGCTCTTCCTGGGGTGCAACAGGGAGATTTTGTATCTGAAATTCAAGATTTTGAATTTCAATGGCACTTTGAATAACACAGGCAAAAAGATCATAGCCTGCCTCCCCTTCCCCTTCCCCTTTCCTTTCCCTTCCCTTCAGATTCTCTGCACTTGCCCCCCTTCTTTAGTGTGAACTACTAAATATTGTAACAGTTTTTATCATTATAGTTTCTGCACCGACAAGATTGCTGGGATGGGTAGAGGGTAGATGAAGAACAAGGACAGATTGCCAGAGGAGGCCATAATGAGTTTGTTGTTGTTGCTGTTTCTGAAATTTGCTACTGGGTAAAATTTATTTTTTTCTTGGTTAGGGGATAATCTTCTTCTAGACTCTGAAGACTTATTTTAAAAGTCTATTATTCTGTGAAGTTTCCAAAGAAAGTCTTAAATGAATAAGGGCATTTACTAAATTCATAGACAGGGAGTGGTAGATTAGTGGTTTCTGGTGGCTAAGGATAGATGAGAATCAGTATTGGTATGAAGTAGAGTCTATTTGGGAAGAAAGTTCTTTGTGGCTGATGGCAGTGGTTGCATATGGTGTGATGTAATGATTTACGCACTGAACTGTCATGGCTCAGCCCCATCCTTCCTCTTCCCATCACCCCCCAATGCCAACAAGCTTGCATCTCCTAAGTAATATGTCAACTGTATTTTACGAGGAAGATGTGATTGTATCAGCGTATAGGTTTTAACTTGCTTTTAAATACAATTCACTTAAGCAAATCATTACATGATTTTATGTATGTGCAAGAACTTTCACTCTTCATTTTCTGTGGAGAATAGATCTAAAGATTCAAAGATGAGACACAAAAGAACCTCAAAGCCTCCACAGTGACTACATGAAAGGTGCTGTCAGTGCCAGAGTGAATTAACAGATGACAGCCAGAGCTTCAAAGTCACATAATGAGCAGAGACAATACAGAACCAATATATACTTCATAATTAACTTCCAAAATCCTATGCAGACATGTATCATCATTCCCCAGACTGTCTTATGAAAAATATTAATTGACAGCATTAACACTGAGATTTTTTTTAAATTTTAAGTACGATAGAAAAGTCTTCCCCAACTATACATGAGAGATTCAGCCAGATGATTAAACTCTCCCATATTCAACTTCTTCATCTGAAATGCAATAATACATTCATATAATCTATGCATATTCTCTCAGACATTTATAGTGACATCTACATTATACATATTGCCTGATACAGTAGAAATGCTGTGTAAGTCTATTACATTGTTTCATTTATATTGAAAAGGGAACAGTAGGCACATGCTTAACAAAATTACATTTTTTTTCCTGAGTGTTTTCATTCCAAGGTTACTTGATTCATAATTTGACACCCATGAACACTGGAGAGTGCACTCTGTACAGTGCGTTATCAGTCACCTTAGTTCTGAGTTGCCTGCTCTTTACATTTGTGAGGTAAGTACCTTACAAAGAATGGTAGAAAAATGCAAGTCATCTTAAACTCTGAACAAGACTGTCAAGATGATGAATTCCAGTAGTTACAAAAACACCCAGAAAGTCCACCTGCAAAAGCCTGTGCTGGTCCTAGCCCCATCTTCCTTGTCCTCCATCCCATGGAAGAATTCTCTATGTGAACTGGAAAGAAACAATTACAAGTGTCTCCCTTTGTGGTGAAAACAGGAAGGCCATTTGATCTCTTCTTAGCAAAGCAGCATTAACATAGTACCTGAGTACTGAGACATTAGACATCAAGGATCCCAGTGGATCTCACCCAAGACATTCAACACCAAGGACACTGGTGTTTATCTAGTATCATCCTTTTTATACTCAGTCATTTTCAAATGATGTCACTCATTGTCAATGTTGTCCAGAAAACTTTCTTTTTCCCTCATGTAAAGTGAATGAGCCTCTCTCTCTGCTTCATTCAGATCTTCATTATTTGACTTTGAGCTCATAAGTGGTCAAAATGGACATAGTTATGAATGGTTTGTAGGTTATTTTCTATGTATTTACTCTTTAGATTATCTTGCATTTCATTTCACCATGACCTGCCTGTCCCTTGTTCTCTCATGCCAAGGTTGAACCACAATCCATAAGTGTATGATAGGGATTTTCTTTTATCTATCTATCTATCTATCTATCTATCTATCTATCTATCTATCCATTCATTCATTCTTTTTATGTCCCAGTCACAGTCCCCTTCCTCCTCCTGGTCTCCCTTGAGAGAGCCCATCACCCTCTCCTCCCTCCCCTTATCTGAGAAGGGAGAAGCACCCTATGGGCATCACCCAACCCTGGAACATGAAGTCACAGCAAGACTAGGCACATCCTCTCCCACTGAGGGCAAGCAAGGCAGGTAGCTAGAATAAAGGGATCCACAGGCAGGCAACAGATTCCAGGACAGCCTTAAGTACCATTCCTGGAGGAATGCTGTGGATTTATAATAATCCAGTATTTTAAAACTGACAATTCATTTAGAAATTACCTGTTTTTGGACTTTTCATTGATGGTGATGATTATTGAGGACTTCTACTCTTGGTGTTGGTGTGAGGAATTCAGTTTTTTAGTTTACAATTTCTTTCCTGTAAAAGGGAAAGAGGACCACAATAAAAGTAATTCATGGTGCCCAAGGCTGGTAACAGAACTCTCCCCTGAGAGGCCACAGGAAAGTGTAATTTGCTAGGGAATTTCAGCCAAGCTACAAACAGGTTTAGAGCCATGGATAGAAAGTAGATATAAGATTTAATATACACATAACATTATATATCAATCTAATACAGTTCCCTGAGTCTACTGGGTCTATGAAGGCATAATTTTTAGGGAGTTGTCTTTTTATAATGGAGTTTTATTTCCAAGATTCATGAGAAGAAAGTGAGTATAGAATGCTTCTTAGGGGATGTTGTGGTCATTCTGATCAGAGCACAAGAGTTCTTACAGTCAGTCCTGCTGTGAACAGAAACGTTTTGTCAGGAATCTGTATCAATGCACACAAGACTCCTAGATATACAAAACAGTGCTGCCAAGGGGATGCTTAGATCCAAGTGAAGATTACAAAATAAACATTTATAAACCTTCCTGCTTCATAAACAAAGCCTAGCATTTACATTTACATTAGCAACACATCCTGATTGTGTGAAGGGGAAAAGTCTAAGGAAATTTACTGGAAAGGCATGGCAAAGATAATTGCTGGTCTTCTATTGTTTCCTCTGCAAGCAATGTGGTCTAGAAGATGGAGTTCATGTGAGATTTTTTTAAAAATCTCGTGTCAGATAGTAAGGAAACCACCAGCAATGAATTGTAATTGAAGTAAAGGAGCTGTTTTGGAAGAAGCCACACCTACTATAGAGAGGTGCCAGACTGCTTGATACACTGTTGAGTTTAAGATGTGCCCTGCCCTGAGTTACTTCATACTGTATAATACTCCTTATTGTATGGCCTCTCTAGCTGTGCCTTGCCACCAAAGTGTCTGTTTTACAAGCAGCATTTGACTTTGCTATGAGGATGGAAGATGCCACGTCCTTTGATGAAAATATAGGCAGCACCATGTGATTGCCACCCACACAACACAGGAAAGAACCCAGATGTCCCTCAGCAGAGGAATAGATAGAGAAAATGTGGTACATTTACACAATGAAGTACTACTCAGCTACTAAAAACAATGAATTTATCAAATTCTTAGACAAATGGATGCATCTGGAGCATATCATCCTAAGTGAGGTAACCCAATCACAAAAGAACACACATGATATGCACTCACTGATAAGTGGATACTAACCCAGAAGCTCAGAGTACCCAAGATACACTTTGCAAAACACATAAAACTCAAGAAGAAGGAAGACCAAAGTGTGGATCCTCTGTTCCTTCTTAGAAGGGGGAACAGAATACCGATGGAAGGAGTTAGAGACAAAGTTCAGGGCAGAGACTGAAGGAATGACCATCCAGAGACTGCCCCACCAGGGGATCCAGCCTATATACACCCACCAAACCCAGACACTATTGCATATGCCAACAAGATTTTGTTGACAGGAGCCTGATATAGCTGTCTCTTGAGACGCTTTGCCAGTGCCTGACTAATACAGAAGTGGATGCTCACAGCCATCTATTGGATGGAGCACAGGGTCCCCAATGAAGGAGCTAGAGAAAGTACCCAAGAAGCTGAAGGGGTTTGCAGCCCTATAGGAGGAACAACAATATGAACTAACCAGTACCCTCACAGCTCCCAGGGACTAAATCACCAATCAAAGAAAAACCTGGTAGGACTCATGGCTCTAGCTGCTTATATAGCAGAGGATGGCCTAATAGCTCATCAATGGGAGGAGAGGCCCTTGGTCCTGTGAAGGTTCTATGCCCTAGTATAGGGGAATTCCAGGGCTGGGAAGCAGGACTTGGTGGATTGGGGAGCAGTGGGAGAGGGGAGAGGATAGGGGATTTTGGGAGGGGAAAGTAAGAAAGGGGATAACATTTGAAATGTAAATAAAGAAAATATCTAAAAAAAACGGGGGGTGAACCCTATAAATATAGCAAATGTAATTGTGAAAATGACATATCAAAATCAAATCAGTAAGGCTAGCAAGGTGTCTCAGTAGGTAAGGTATTTCTGCCCAGCCTGTGAAACCAAGTTCAACCACGGTGATCACATGGTGAAAGAAGAGAATAAGTTCCATGAAATTGTCCTCTGACTTGCACATGTACATCATGGTACATGCCTGAGCATGCTCCTAGTTACAGAAACACATGTTTTAGATAAAAAATATGCAAACAGTGTTATCTTTGTTAAAACAAAAAAAGCAATCCTATCTAGGAAAACCATGTCCACAAGCTTAACAGATATATCAGACTGAGGAAAGAATTCAAAGGCTTCACTTGTTTTATACCAAGAAAATGACATCTAACTGTCATTTTGTCAATAAGTTATATAAAGAGTGAAATTATTTTCTGATTAAAACATATGAGTAAGTATTAAGTGTTTTTAATATCTGGAAGCCCTTGCCAATTCATAATCATATTTGTTTTGTCCTTTAACAGACAGTCTAGTATTCAGTATTTTGAACTCCTAAAGGAGATCCAGGAGTCTCTTGCTAATTCTATGTTGTTATATTCATGCAGATACCCTGATGCCCATCTCTGTGGTTCTAATACTTTGTTCCAAGGGAATTCTCAGCATGCCCTTCAAACATGATAAAAAATGAGATAATAAGATTTAATCCATTTCTAGATTTCATTAATGAACTACAACTCCAATTTGCAAGTAGTTATTCACATGTTCAATAGTTTTCTGTTTACCTTCTGAATAGTTATTCTAAAATGAATCAGTTCTTGAAAGCCTTACACACAGAACAGTGGTTACCCTTAAAACACAGCATGTGGTGAAGATTACACACAATGTCTTTCACCCTGAGCACATTCATGGTGTGTCTCCTACATAGCTCACACATGGCTCCAGGGTTCATTACATATTTGTTAAATGAATAAGGGAATCGATGCCTCAAATAGAGGGAGGATATTTCCATGCCGTGTTAAATGAGGTTCCACTTAGTAAGAGCACCATTTCATTTCATGATTTCCTCAAGGTTATTTTTGCCTTATTTAGACCACTAACCTAAACTTGTATTCCTTCTATCAGGAATGTCAGCTAGGCCATAGATAAAAAGAAACTGTGCTAAGGTTTTATTTATTTAAGACCTTTAGGGAAAATTGCAAGTCACCCAGCAAGACCACAAATCTAACTACTCAATTAATTTCTTACTTTCTGCCCCCAAACTGTTTTTAGAGGTCTGCAGAAAAAGTTCTAATAATGTAATTTGTTTGCACAGCCATTGACTGGACAGAACAACTGGCCCACAGGAGGAGTAATTTCTGTTTGACATTGCCTGGAGTAATGGACTTTGGAGGCACAGTGGCTTTAATGGGTCACAACAGTACCATAAATATATGACAAAAATGACCACATATGCATTTTTGAATGACCACATATTCATTAAAAAGTAACTAAAATTTGATGCCATTTTCATGCATGTCTCATTTCTCTAAGTTATCATTTGCAGATGGTAAGACTACACACATACAACAACGCTGGATTTTCTTTCTTGTTTATTTGTTTTGTATTGTGTACAGTATATGTATGTACATGTGTATCTCTGTGTGTGTTTTCATGTATAAACTGCAAGTTAATGCATACAATAGTTTATATATGAAGATCAGAGGACAATCTTAGGAGTCTGTCTTTACCTTCCATCTTGATAGAGGCAGCGTGTCTTGTTATTCTCCACTGTATATACTAATACTGGCTTTCCATTATGTTTTCATGAATTCTTCTGGCCTTACACAGTATGGTCCTGGGAATACACATGTGTTCTGCTATTCCTGAATTTATATGTGTTCAGGGTTCTGGAATCAGCTAATTAAGCTTACATGGCAAGTGTTTTATGCACAGAAACATCTCCCTAGCTCCATAGCTGGATTTTCAACACTCTGAATATGTAATTAAAATATATGTCTGTTTTTTCTAGAAGTTTAACTTTATGAGGATACATGAGTAATTTTTGGTTCCAATTCAAGTCCCCTGTTTTGTTTTGGTGTCACCTGTGGTGCTATTCAACGATGAATATCTCCTGTAAATTCTGTGATAATTACTGCTTTAACTTCTAACCAGACCAGCATTGGTAGCCAATGTTAAAATAAGATGAAATGATACAATCTGGGAGCAAAATTAGGTATTTTACTGAAGTCTTCACAATAGTTTTTGAAGTAGAATATATAAATAAAAAAAGCACATAAATACATACAAAACATACTAAATAAGTATTCAAAATAAATATTGGGTAATGGAGTTTTAAAATACCTTTGGTAAGTAGAAAGCTTTTCAGTTCATAGAAAGCTGCTTTTGACACTAGCAAATGTTGTTCCCTGTCAAGTGAAGTATTACAATGATAGTTCATCTAGTGACATCTTCTCATAGTGATATGTTCCCATGGGTATGTTCTTTTTCCAGCTTGTTTTCTTGCAATACTGCAAATTTAGTGTTTATGATAGATATATGAAGAATAAAAAGGGTCCATTTTTCCTTCTCTTTAAATTGTTTTCCACTGTGGATATACAGATAAGTAACAAAGTAGCATTGTGTAGGCATTTATAGAAGTACTTTCAATGTATTGTCCCTGACAATTGAAGTGCAAGACACTAAACCAAGATGGCTTTATTGTGCATTACTTCAATAACTTAGCAGATAAGTTTGGCCAATGCCACAAGTCCAGTCTTACTATCAGAGATTTTAAGACAAACCCCCTAACTTTGGCAGATCCAATAGCATAAATTCTTTCACATTCCCTATATGCTAATTAAAGGATCAAATAATGATGAAAAACCAGAGCATAGAGATGTATTTAGTCTGACCTCATTGGGAAGAGGAACTTTTAAAAAAGGGTCTGCTGACCTGTATAACTATCCTCATAAAGTGACATGACATTTATATTTTTAAAAGAGCAAAAAATATGTACAATTAAGTTAGTCATAACTAACTTGTGACTGCTCTGTTCTGAAGATGGTCTCATAAACTGTTAATTTGTTAGTTCTCAAAGTGTATAACCTTACCTTCAGGGTCTCTCTCTCTCTCTGTCTCTCTCTCTCTCTCTCTGTTTGTATGTGGTGTGTGTAGAGGGGGAGGTACGGTGTGTGTGTATGTTAATAGAGAATTTCTACCTTGTGAAATTTTACTTCTACAATGTAACACGACAAAAGAAGAGAGGTTCAGGACAGCAATTCATCTCTTCACATTCACAAAATGATAGCAGAAATGCCAGATTGCCTTCCCACTCTTAGAGACTTGTGGGCCTTAGTTGGAGAGCTGCTATATTTTAGAAAAAGCAGCTATGAAGTGTACATTTCATTTCCCCTCAGTGTTCAACCACTCCGTGATATTGAGGTATCTAGGGAGTTAGTCAATCTGACTCTGCAGATTCCCAAGCCAGGAAGACAAAGAGATAGTCAATAAAGGGTGAAGAATACAAGTACTATTAAACAATCAGATGATTAACCCTGAAAGCAGTCGTGGCATTATAAAGCAGAAGACTAAGAGATAAACCACTAGAACATTTAATCAGATGAGTTCTGTCAAGAGACACCGTCCTGTCAAATATCTCTGAGAGTAAATTCTAGGCGTAGGTATTTAGTGTCAGGGAACTGAGACAGGAAAGAACGATGTGGGGCATGAGGAGGGCATGCAGAAAGAAAAGAACTCCCACCCCAGAATCTGATTGAAGTCTCTCACCAGTTGTAAGTCAAGGATTTCATCACAATTATCAAAATAGGTCAGAACAACAAATATATTATATTGGGATATTTAAATAAGAATGTTAATGTAACATTGAACAAGTAAAGTAGCTTACAACTCCCGCATGCTGTGTCTCTTAATTTTTCATATGGCAGCAGTCCTTGGTTTATTTATGATGTTCTTAGCTAACTAATTCTATCACTGTACATGTAATTTGAATCTGATACCAAATCTTACTCCTTAATAGTTGGGTTTATTTTACCTTAAAATAAAAAATTTATCATACTGGAAAACTGAAACAAATAAATTCACTTTTAATCAACAACAACAACAACAATAATAAAACAATGTTAAAAGACTAGTGAAACATAATGAAGACCTAAGCCAACATGAGGTTTAAGTGTGACCTGACTGGTTTCCCAGCAGCAAACCTGAAATTCTCTAGAATCTCACATTTTTTAAATTGGATATCTTACTTATTTACATTTCAAATGTTATTCCCTTTTCTGGTTTCCCCTCTGGAACCCCGATATACTATCCTCCTTCTCCCTGCTTCTGTGAGGGTGTTCTCCCACTCACCTACTTCTGCCTCCCTGCCCTTGCATTCCCCTACACTGAGTCATCTAGCTTTCACAGAACCAAAGGCCTCTCCTACAGTTGATATCTGACAAAGCCATCCTCTGCTACATATGTTGCTGGAGCCATGGGCTCCTCCATGTGTACTCTTTGGTTGATGCTTTAGTCCCTGGGAGGTCTGGGGCTCTGGTTAGTTGATATTATTGTTCTTCTTATGATACCCCTTCAGCTCCTTCAGTCCTTTCTCTACCTCCCCAACTGGGGAACTCATGTTCTGTCCAATGGTTGGCTACGAGCATCTGCCCCTTTATCAAGCTTTGGCAAAGTCTCTCAGGAGACAGCTACATTAGGCTCCTGTCAGCAAGCATTTCTTGACATCCACAATAGTGTCTGGGTTTGGTGTCTGTATATGGGATGGATCCCCAGGTGGGGCAGTCTCTGGATGGCCTTTCCTTCAGTTACTGCATCACACTTTTAAAACTATGTTTAATTTTCTAGTGACCTTTGATTTTACTTATCACCTATAATCCTAGTCATAAAATGTAAATGCATTTTTAGAAATGATGTTTTCTCTATCTCTGGCTAGCTCCCAAATGAGTGAGAAAGAGACTACTAGATGTAATCAAGCTTTAATCACAAAATAACTGGGCAGTCTATTATACTTCTTAATACAAATCTGGCTACATTCAAGCCAAAATCCCCATGATACTTTTGTTTAAATATTTGTCTGGATTTCTGAGCTTTCAGGTATTTTTCCATGGATTTTCTTCTGGACATTCCTTGTAGCTGAATTCTACCCAGTCTCTCTCTCCACTCCCCTAGCTCATGGGAGTTTCACTGCCCAGCCATTGGTTGATTAGTTTTTATTGACAAGTCAGGGAATAAATGGGAAGCAATGTTTATACAAATCTAAAATTGGAGAAACTTAGAATAAGCTTCACAGAGGCATGGATCACAGCAATACATGGGCGAGGCAGAGAAATTACCATTTGAATAATAAAAGGATAAACTGTAGACAGCGCACATAAACATTATACCTACAAAGGACCTTCAACTACTATACCATCATATCACTTAATTAGAATGAGTAAAAGAAAGGATTTTTGAAAATCAATTCTTTGAGATATAACTTTAGAAGTCAACAAAATTGTAATATTTTGCTCTACCGAAGCTTAACTCTTTTTTGAAAATGCTCTTCCACATTTCAGTATGCCCTATTTGTTCAAATCACCACACGTGCAATTAATCCCCTTACTTAAATCTATGATAAAGTTATTTGCATAATAAGCACTCCCTCTGTTTCTTACTGACTTGCCTTTTATTCTATAGCACATTCAAGCATCTAGCTTCACCTATTAGAGTTCTCTGAGAGGATCTCTGCAGGCTCTTGCAGGTAACAGTGTGGGAGCTTTTTCTCCAGCTCGGGCTTCTAGTGTCACTGACAGATTCATGTATGAGAACATTTCTCCACAATATTTTGGTTTTATTGTTCAAATGCCTGTAATAAGTAATGCCAGTTTTGTTATGAATCTGTGACAGAGTGAATAGCTTAAGCTGCCGTTGAATGCACAGTCTTCTTGCCTCCTGTAAGAAGAATGAATTAATTTTTTTTTAAAGTTCATAGTAAGGGCATAGAGAAGCAAAAATAGATAAATATAGCCATTGACACAAAACAGGGGTTTTATATTTCTAATCACATTTCTTTGCCCTCTGAATTGCTGATTGACTGAGTTTCTCAGGAAGATGCAATCTTCCCAGCCCTCTTCCCAAGTTCCCCAATCCTATTGCTTCCAGACACAGAGCTTTCTATCATGAATATCCTTAAGTTGAGATTTTCCCTTCTTCCAGTTTGTAGGCTAAGTTACATAGAAGAAGATACTGCAGGTAACTTTGCAAATTGTAGATCAGCCAAGAGCACACGGACAATGAGACACCAACTGCCAAGTACAGAAGAGGAGGTCTCATGTCTCCTGATTATCTGTGATTCTCTGATGAACTCTATGCTTCCCTCAGATTGAAAATGAACCATAATGGTTAATCTCTTAAACAGCAGCCTCCAACATGTTGGGGCTACAATCATGTCCAGTGTCTAATGTGAGTACTTTTTACTATAATAGTATTCCATCCAAGCACAAGTGAGTACACATTCTTTTGAGCAGCCCATAGAACTTTTATTAAAACAGACCACATATTGGGACAGAAAGCTAGTCTTAGAAAATATCAGAATACTGTAGTAACTACTTGAATTTTATCTTGTCTCCATGGAGTAATGCTAGATATCAACCACATGGGAAACCACAGTAAATATACATAGATACAACGGTTCAACAACACACTATGGGATCATGAATGAATCACTGAAGGAATAAACAGCAAAGTTTAAAATTTTTAGTATTGATGAACATGAAAATTTCAACATACCAAAATCTATGGATACATACAATGAAGCAATTCTAAGAGGAAAGTTTATAGCTCTCAGTGTCTGTTGAAAAAAATCATAGAGAACTCGAATGAACAAATTAATGATGTGTATTAAGGTCTCAGAACAATAAGAAGAAACATCTCAAAAGAATAGATGAAAAGAAATAATGAATATCAGAGCAGAGATTAATAAAATAGAAATGAGAAAAAATAAATCAATAAAATTAAGAGTTTGTTCTTCTGTATTAACAATTATAACAGATTGAAAAAATTGAAGTTAACAAGACCCAAATTCATTAAGTTAGAGATGAAAAGGTAAGTATAAGAACAGATACCAGTGAAATCCAGAGGGTAGCAATGGTGTACTAAAATTTATATTTCACCAAATTTGAAACCCAAAAAGGAATGAACACATTTCTTAATCACATGACATCCTAAAGTTAAATCAAGAAGAGATTTAAAAAAACTTAAAAGATACATCATCAGCAATGATATTAAAATAGCAAAACAACATCAAACAAAAATTTTACAAAAAATCCACTAGGAATCACCACATAATTTTATTAAACCTTAAAGTCTAAAATTGATGTTTCCTAAACAAATTATTTCATAAAGTAGGAAAATGAAGAACTTTTCCAAATTATTTTCAAGAAGTCAGCATTATACTAATAGGTTAGCTGAATAAAGACAAAACAGAAGCATACTTATCTAGCCATCTCTCTGATAAATATGTTCTCAATAACATACTAGAAACCCAAATTAGAAAAACAAAAATAAAAAAGAGCATTTGCTACTATCATCCGAGAGTTGTGGGGATATTTCAACATTTATCAATCAATCAATTAATTTTACTCAATGTATAACCTACCAAAAAATGAACAATATGATCATCTCACCAGATGATGAAAAGGCAATTGACAAAATAATTTCATGATAGATGCTTACTTGGAGAGACTAGGAACATAGAGAATATACTCAATATAATAAAAGCAATAACAATATATAGCAAGCCCATAGCCAATCACTCTAAACAGAGACAACCCTGGCACTTTTTGATGTATCTAACAAAGATGCCCAGTTTATTCACTCCTGCTCAATATAATGATTGCCATGTTAGTCAGAGCAATAATTCAAGAAAAAGACATAAAGAGATGCAAACAGGAAATAGTCAAATATCACTATTTGTAGGTTTTATGACTCTGCGCATAAAATACTCTAAAGAATCCACCAACAAAACTTAGAGTTAAAAAACACATTCAACACAGTGGAAGGATACAAAATTAACACACACACACACACACACACACACACACACACACACACACACACAATCAGTATCTTTATTATATGTCAATGACAAATATTGAGGAGAAATCAGGGAAATGTCCTCATTTATAATATCCTCAAATAAAATCATTAAATATTTTGGAATGAGCAAAACAAAATTTTTGGAGACAGGCTTATCCAAGGCTTCCACAGAGGACCTGACTAAATATCAAAAAGGAATGCTAATTCTGTGTTCTTGTCCAGGGGCAAGCTTGACAAGATCTGGTCTGTGGCTGGGATCAAGAGATCAAAGTAGTTAAGGTTTCTGTTCCTGGAAACCTAACTTTTCTCCCTGAAGAGACTGGAGTTATTGTCCCAAGGCCACCGAGATCTCAGTCTGTAGCACACTTGAAATACCTGGTGTTTCTTTTGTGTAACATTGCTTGATTAGCTTCCTACTGACTTTATCACATTGTATGGTAGATTTCTACTGACTCTATCTCATCACATCCACTCTCTATCCTCATTTTCTACCCCCTCCCACTCACAAACTGTATATAAGATGCTATGTGTCTTAATAAGCTTTCTTGATATGAGTCATCAGCTTGTGCAAGTGACCCCAATGTTCCTGATTTATTTTTCTTATCCTGAGTCCTCCCACTCAAAAAGTTGTTAATGAAGAATGGCCTGCTGGTCCAGAACAACAGAGACAATGAAAGGTTTGAATAACACAAATTTAAAACATTAAAGGATTAAATATAAGAAGACACTAGAAGGTAGAAAGGTATCTCATGATCATAGAATATCACAGAAATTGTAAATTTACCAAAATCAATCTACAGAATCAATGCAATTCTATCAGATTTTAAACTTATATCTTCACAGAAATAATAATAATAATAAAAAAAGACACAGGATAGTTAAACAATCCTGAATGATAAAAATAATGCTGGAGGTATCAGCATTTCTGATTTGAAGTTATACTTCAGGCAGAGCCAAAGTGTGTGTGTGTGTGTGTGTGTGTGTGTGTGTGTGTGTGTATCTATATCTATACCTATATCTATATCTATATCTATATCTATATCTATATCTATATCTATATCTATATCTATATATATATCACTCATATTCTTATAGCTATATTATTTCTAACAAAGAGGTTCAGAAATACACACTAGAGAAAAGCCAACATCTTGACTAAATGATGCTAGACAAACTGGATATCTACATGTTGAAGATTGAAACTACTTATTCTTTAACCTGTGTAAAACTCATCTCCAAATGGATAAAGAGTTTAATATATAACCTGATATTCTGGATAACTAGAGAAAAAAAGTAATGTGTGCTTTAACTTTTAGGTGGATTTAAGGTAATTCAAAATAGGATTCTAGCAACGTAGGAATCAAGAAAATTGACAAATGGGATGATATAAAACTAAACTGCTTCTGTACAGCAAAGGCTACTATCAATCAAGTCAAGAGGTGCCACGGACATCCCAGTGCAGAGCTTGGCAGGCCTAAAAACCTACAAGCACTCATGAGACACATGGGTTTCAAAAGGAACTCATTCTCCTGGGAAGACATTCTCACATCCAGTTTTATCCCTGAATTTAGTCTGGTGCATAGATCATTCAGTGGGAATTTTTATATTAAGCATAGAATGAATCTTGACATAAGCTGACTTCCAGTGTTCCAACAGTCCTAGAGAATTCTTGATTTTCAGAGGGAATTCAGATAACTCTCTAGAGACAGGGAGACTAATTAGCATTACATAGGAAGAAGCCAAAGCAGCTCAGAGCTGGCCTACAGAATGTTTGCTAAGGGCAATCACTTCAAGGAATAGATAGAGTTCCCACTGAGAAAGGTATCTTAATTACAGCCAGGTAGAAACAGACTACTTTGCAGACTAAAAGCAAGTTGGTAAACTCCTCTTCCTTTAGAATCTACCTGGGCCTAAGATAAGAGGCCCACTAGTGTGGAACCCCCTACTGCTAGTTCTCACAAGGCTCAGAAAAAGCACAGATTGTAACTAAGGTGTGAAATCCTTTGTCAGTGGCTAATCCTAAACAGAGCTGCCTTACTATTTTCTGTAAACATACCTGGTTCCTGTAAGTCCTTTTGATGTATTCATTCCTTTGTATTGTGTCATTGTAACTTGGTGGATGTACCTGGCCTGGTTTCTTCCCCACTGTATAAAAGTTTGGTGCTCGATCTCACAATTACACTCAGATTCATACTCCCTTGTGTGGTCTGCTTGTCATTCGCCGAATCTTTGCCCACTTGCTCAAGAGAACTCGACCCACGCAGACAAGGGACTTGAGAGGGTCTGCGGCAAAGAGGCAGTGTACAAAAAGAAAAAAAAAACACCTTTTTCATCTACACAGAGAATTAATGCCTAGAATAAAGAACTCAAGAAATCAAATGCCAATAAAATAACCTGATTTTAAAAAGCCATGTAACAAAGCAGAACAGCCTCAAAAGAAGAAATATAAATATCTAGGAAATATTTTTGAAATGTACTGTTAACCATCAGGGAAACAAAAATTAAGACTACTTTATGATTTTTTTATCTTAGTCAGAATGACTAAGATAAATAAAATTGATGATGAATGCTAGCATAGATATTCAGAATGCAAAACACTTATTATTGGTGGTACTGAAAAAATAAGGCAGCCACTTTGGAGATCAGTAGAGAGGGTCTTCAAAAACTAAAGCTAAATATACCATATGACACAGCTATAAATACTCCTGGCCACAGCCTGTCTCCTACTACAGAGATACTTGCTCATCCATTCATGTTGCTGCTCTATTAATAATAGCTTTGAAGTAGGACATTCCTAAAATGCTTGCCAAATGATGAATAGGTAATGAAACTGTGGTACAGCATGAGTATTAGGAGAGTAACCAAACACTTTCTAATTGGATGTTAGTCCTGTATATCCACAAGATTTCATTCATGCCTTTTAACAAGGACAAGAATCTATGGTGGAGTAAGCCATAGGACTCAGAGAAGAACCTACTTCTATATTCTGCAAAGTGAACATAATATCAAACTAATTTCTAATACTTTATATTCGTTCCTATAGGTCAGTGCAGCATTCAGTACTGATGGAATCAATTTATTTTGCAGAAGACTCACAACTGGTAAAGTACAAAGAATATGGGAATGTGAATTGCCAAGCTTTAAATGAGATGGTGATATTGTACCTTTTTCAGTGTTCAAGAATAATCAGAGACAAGAAAGTGTATAAGAGAGTGGGAGTTTGTAGATGACTGCTTCAAAAGAATGCTTTCCAGACATAAAAGAGCTGATGTATACATAAACTTAGTTCTCTGTATGGTGTGCACAGGACCTACACAACATGATGCTAGACAAAATTTTAATATAGACTGGGAAGGGGCTCAGGAATTCTCAACCCTAGCTGAAGTTCTATTGGCAATTGATGGCTCCTGGGAGAGGAACACTCAGTTTCTTAGAAATACTACCCCTGGGAGTTTGCTCATGTTCCAGGAGTTGGGCCAACTTCCATGCACATAAAACCAGTACCAAGAAGACACAGTCATAAAAGGCATACATGAAGCTGAAAGGGAAATGTAGTGGTAGGGTATAGGAGGATTTGGAAGGCAAGAGTTTATTTAAATGTATTATATAAATTCATTAAGTTGTCAAACCATAATTTTTTTCCAATTCTCAGAGTGAAGGTTAGTGCTAACTTCCCATCCTCATTTAGTCAATCTTGAGAAACTAAAAGGTATAGAAGGAGTGATTCTTAGAATGAGTCTACCTGCAGTCTATACTCAAGTTAAATTTCCTGTCCTGTAGGTGATATACAAGGATGTCTCAAAGAATATGCTTAGGTCATTTTGTCAAAACTTGTACTTCTATAAAATGTTTCAAAAAATAGTTACACAGTTTTATAAGTATGATATAAAACATGACCCCATAAAAGCAAATATTTTAAGAATATTTGTGGAAATCATTTTCATGAGGTTGACTGTAAATCTTTAAGAAAGATCAAAACTGTGGAGGACAAAGATTTGGAAAAGCTACATACACAATTCTGCAGAATGATTGATAAGAGAGTGTAATTATCCTTATTGAAAGATAAGAGTCATGATATAGTTAGAAAAATATAAACCCAAGCCAAAACACCCCCAACACACTCTCCAGGATCCTGAAAACACATAATAGTAATCTGTCATATATTACATATGAGAAACCTGAGTATTTCCCTGAGATTTCTAGTTTGGGGTTGATATCTGAGTGAAAGCCAATTCCTGAGGAGTTTTTTTTTTTTTCTTTTTTGAAGCTAGAACCTACATCTGGAGGAGTTGGGTGCAGAGAAGAGCAGTGTCTGTAGCAGATGGGTATTCTTTCTGTCCCTCCACCACCACCCATCGACACTCTAGGCTTCTATATACTCTTGGTAGCTTAGCCTCAGAGATGTTCTCCAGTCTTCCTGTTTATTTGGTGTGCTATTTTATTATCACTGTCTTCCACCTCCTTCGTTAGCCAGTTAGCTCCTACTGCTCCCAACTGGAGACGCTGATCAATAATGGGAGAAACAGGGAAACTAATGTTCATAGACAGTTTTACAAAAGTCTTTGAACTCTAGGATCCTGACCCCAGAAGAAACGTTGGACTGTATTGAACCCTCAGTAAGAGTGTCTGCCAGAGCAATACTCTATTTGAAAGAGGGCTTCACCTGCACTGCATCTGACCTCCACCACAGAGAGCACAACTTTGTGTAATTCTTAAGATCTGCAGGCGAATAGAAATGTTTCTGCGGATGATAAGTGAGAAGACAGGAGTCAGATGCCATGTCCAGCACGGTGTTTTGTTTTTGTTGTTGTTTTTTGTTTTTGTTTTTTTTTTTCCTGTCTCCCCAACCCTTTTGGCTTCCTTGGGTTCAGAGTTTTATCATTGTGCTGCCCACTGTGACAGTCAAGCAGATGGCCTCATTTTCAGTATGGTGACCTCAGAAGTGTTTAATTAGCTCTCTTCCTGTGGGCTTCTCCTTCTCACCCAGCTGTACTCATTAGACACACTATCAGAAGCAGGTCAGAAAGGCCTGGCAGAACATGCAGCGAAACACTGTACTCCCAGATTCCTTAAGGATCTCAGGTACCATTTGATGGTCAGCTGGCTTGGCCCACTGTTTTGTATTGTAGCACAAGATTTCAAACCTGTCGTGTGTGTGTGTGTGTGTGTGTGTGTGTGTGTGTGTGTTTGTGTGTGTATTTATACAGAGAACCATTAGGATGATCTATAATGTTTTCCACTGGGCACTTAATTTTTAAGTTTACAAGCATAAATAAAATATTTCAAACCACTGTTCTTTCTTTTTCAATACTCCATCTTTTTATCGGACTCATAAGGGAAGTTAGTACATGAATAATGACATGTTTGACGACCAGTGACATAACCCACAAGGAAGCAAAGAGAGAGGGCTGTCAGTATTATTCTTAATATCAGGTCAGAATGAAAGTAACACTGCTATAGAGAGTGCACTAATGTTGTGTACAACCGTGACCATCATCCCCAGAGGCATCAGTGACACAGGAACTCCAGCACTGCAAACGCAGCCTCCTGATTGTCACATTCTGAAGGCATGTGCAGATTCACATCTTTCACTTGATATATAGAGGCTTCTACTTAAGAGTTGCAAATTCTTTGGGATAAAGAAAAAAAATGACATGTTTTCTGTGAGTTAAACATTACTGCAATGGTAGAGAAGATTTGTAAAAGTTAGGCAGAATTGACTGCTCATAGTTTCCCTAAATATAAAGAACATTGGAAGCACTAACTTTTGTCTATAGTTGAAATCAGATATCTGATTCCCCCAGCCAGGCCATTATGGTCAACTTGCATAGCTGGGATTTCCCCAGATTCCTATAAGACTGGCCAAACTGTCTTTGCCCTTGCTCTTCTTTTTAACATTGCTCTGACTGACCCATTTGCCTAGTTCCTTATTTTCAAACTGAATCTTTACCACCTATCTGCAGATGGATAAAAACAAACAAACAACTTCACTGTCTTTTGAACGTTATGGGTTCTACAAACACACAGAGAAGAGAGTTTCCCTGGCTGGGTGATATTATTTACTGAGCACAGTTTGTGTAGAGAAGATCCCTCACACCATTTGATCATCATGAAAACCTCAGCTACATTGCTTTTGATATGCCCATAGCATAAAGGAGTTTGAAGAAGTCAATCAGTTCACAACAGCCATAGAGCCATAATATAAGCCAGCACCCAACGAATACCCAGTATACTAATGCTGATGGAATACCCAGTATACTAATGCTGATGGAATATCCAGTATACTAATGCTGATGGAATACTCAGTATACTAATGCTGATGGAATACCCAGTATACTAATGCTGATGGAATACCCAGTATACTAATGCTGATGGAATACCCAGTATACTAATGCTGATGGAATACCCAGTATACTAATGCTGATGGAATACCCAGTATACTAATGCTGATGGAAAACCCAGTATACTAATGCTGATGGAATACCCAGTATACTAATGCTGATGGAAAACCCAGTATACTAATGCTGATGGAATACCCAGTATACTAATGCTGATGGAATACCCAGTATACTAATGCTGATGGAATACCCAGTATACTAATGCTGATGGAATACCCAGTATACTAATGCTGATGGAATACCCAGTATACTAATGCTGATGGAATACCCAGTATACTAATGCTGATGGAATACCCAGTATACTAATGCTAATGGAATGCAGTGCCATGCATCATCAACTCAAAGCTTTGAAAAAAAATATTTGGTGATTAAATGTAACTCCATCTTAGGTTAAGAACATACATAGAATGTTAAAATTACTGAAAACTTCTGTGATGTTTCATAATTAGAAAAGTCTACCTTAATTATTTCTCTTCCTTGACCTGAGTTTTATTTCAATTTCATTTTAAAAAGAAATCTTTTTTCTTAAAGATTTATTTTAATGTGAGTGTGCATGTGTATGTGGGTGTGCATGTGTGTATATGTGGATATGTACACACTCACCGCACACATATAGATGCCCAGAGAGAGCATCTTCATCTCCCTGGAGCTGCAGTTACACAGTTATGAGCATCCTGGTGTGGACGCTGGGAACCAAACTTGGATCCTGCACCACAGCTGTAAATGATCCTAACCTTCTTAAATTTTAATTTTTATTATTTTAGTTTTTTGGACCTTCATCTACTTTCATCCTTTTTCAGAAAATAACCAGAAAGAAAAGAATGTCACTCAAGGAAAGGGGGTCATTACTGTTGGCAACTGAGCATCAAGGGTTAGAAAAAGAAAAAAAGAAAAAGAAGCAAAAAGGCCAACAGTTTTAGCACTGATATTAAAATTGAATAAAAGACAAAATAATTGCTTATTAACTATATCTAAGTTCATTAGGGATTCTAGGTTATGTCTATCATTGATGTGAGAGCTATATAAACATATAAGGAATTAACTTTTTAAAAAATATGTTATTCTGAGTACAGGAATTTTCAAAGAAAAATTTCCTATATCCAGAATTATATCTGGTTACCTCTTCTCTCACAGATCATTCTCTTACTCCCAGGAATCAGACATCTTTAAAAACAACAGAGATCAATATATTTAGGCTCAAAAATGAATGACCAATGCACAGCAAATTTTCCAAAAATTTGTACTGGATGAAGGGTAAGAAAGCCTCCAGTCATAAGGTAGATGGATGTTCCTGAGGGAAACTTCAGCGAGTAGGAATTTGAATAAATGAAACCTCTGATTCTACCCATTTCAGTAATTCAGTCTACAGGTGAGTTGTTTCCCTCCTTAGTTCATCTCTTTAAAAGATACAGCCTCAGTTTTGCTCTCCATGTTTACAGGAATCCCTCTGCTTGGGGTTTCACTTCTCTAAGACATGACTGACTGTTTTGCAACTACACAGCACCTGCTAAGCTGTTTGAGAGTAAACAGCTTTGCTTTGGAAATAGGAAAAGCAAATGGATAGACTTATCTTACAAAAGCCATTAAGCAGCTATGAGACATAGACAGAAATCATAGAATATTTAGATTGTAAATCAGTAAGCTGTATCGAATATCAGATAAAATTAATAGAATATTCATGTTTTGGATTCATGTTTGGAAGAATGTTAACTATACATTATAAATAGTACACAATCCTTAAAAAGACAAGGTACTGATGATGTCATCATTCACACATACACACATACTCACACATTCCCACATGCTCTCATAACCCTCTCTTTATCTCTCTCACACACACATACACATAGAGACTCACACACACACACACACACACACACACACACACACAGAGACTCACATATTTTCACACAATCACAGACTTACACACACTCAGTCTCTTTCACACATACACTCACATACTCTTTCCCCTACATACTTGCACACACACACACACACACACACACACACACACACTCATACAGGGAGCTAGAGAGAAAGAGATTATTTCTAAATCAATCCAATGAAAACATGCCTTAGGTCTTTTACATCACTGTTTTGCCAAGCAAAGTCTAAAGAATTTTCCAGTAACTCTCACCATTGTCAAACTTCATCACCAAAACAGAACTTCATTGAGCAGGAGTATCCCCTTGGCACAGAGCTCAAAATGTGGAAGAGACTCAGCATCTTGTTCATCATGAGGAGTATGGAATTGTGGGAGTCTCCAAGGATGTACACACATCCTGCCCATATGCTCAGCATCTCAGTGCCTTGAAGCTCTCTGAGATGGCCAGGCCATGAAAGCCTGTCTCCTCTAAGATTCTCCATTCAGATTGATAGGTGGAACTCTGACCTAACTCCTCAGGCTGCATAGTTCTCTCTCTGATGTGAGACACTTCAATTGATTTCAACAGGAGATGTATTTCAGGGCAGAAAGTGACTGGAATATCAGTTCTTGGCATAAATTCAGCTGAAAGCTTTCCACATTTGTTTGGGTGTCATGTTTATTTGACCCTTTGAGTTAGCATACACTCTTACCTAAAACATTACTGTGGAACTGTGTCTGGGAAGAAAGTTATTCCAGTCTCTGAATACTGGAAAATTGATGTGCACCAGATTTACATGTTTATGGGAAGAGGAGAGAAAATTGTTTGGACTGAGAAATGAATTTGCTTAAAAGTTAAACTCCAACTTCTGTTATATAATTTGGCAGCATGCGTGTTTTGCTTATACGGTACTAGGTACTCAGTATTATGCTTTAGAATTCAAACATTGACAATGGCCCACACCTTAAAAACATGCCATTTTATAAGCTTGCAATTTATAAGATTTTTACTATTAAGATTTTCAGCTCCCCAACAGAATTACCACTCAAAAAATTTCTGCCTTAAGAATTCCTTAGTTGTTAGGAGGCAGAGGCAGACAGATTTCTGAGTTCGAGGCCATCCTGGTCTACAGAGTGAGTTCCAGGACAGCCAGGGCTATACAGAGAAACCCTGTCTCAAAAAACCAAAAACCAAAAAAAAAAAAAAAACAAAAAAACAAACCCAAAAACAAAAACACAAAAACAACCAAAAACCAAACCAAACCAAACCAAACCAAACCAAACCAAACCAAACCCAAACAAAAAAAGAATTCCTTAGTTGTAAAACTGTCTAAATTGGTAAGAAAAATTACAAAAGTGTACATTCTTAATATTTAATTGAAATGTCTGGCAAATGTTTTCTATTTCACTTCTAATTTGAAAGGACTCATGCTTTAGGCCATAGAACAAATGTTTCAAAGTAGTAAAAAAAATTACATGTACATATACATATATATATATACATATACATATACATATACATATACATATACACATATGCATATATACATATACATATACATTTTTAAAACCCTGGATAAAGAAATTAAAATTTATGTAAGCGCTGAGGGTCTAAGAAAGTGTTCTAAGGTATACAAACTCAATTGTAAAGATCTAAATAAGTGTTTTTTTTTGTATATAAAAGTGTTTCAGATTTCTTCCCATTTCTATGCTATTGTTAAGCACCTACTACTATTATCATAGTAAGCAGCTAGAGATTTTAAATTCCCTTTGGTTACTTTATAAGGATAAACTTAAGAATATTTCTTCTTGCTATAAAATATCTGTCTAACTTATATATCCAAAACTCTGAAAAGTGTATTTGTGACCTGCCGTATCCTGCCAGCAGGAAGAAGCAGGCCACACATAGGATCCTTCTACAGCAAAGCTTTATTCTAGCTTGAAAGTGGAAAAGGCCCCGAGCCCGGGAAAAGCCTCGGCTTATATAGCCAAGGAGGAGGCGTGTCTTAACTGGATTGGCTGCTGGGCCATCACTCATGTTAAGCCCCGGGCTGGGTGGTGGTTAAGCAACAGGCACCTGCGCTTTTGAGTTGTTTACTAGCTCTGTATGGGGGGTGGTAACAGGATGTCTTCGGGTTGTTTACTTGCTCTGTACAGGATGTCAGAGCCTTCTTAGAATAGCAACAGAGCCGATTCGGGAGCGGCTCTCTACATGTATTAATGTTTTTAATCTAAAATTATTTTTGGATGCCCAAGCTTCTTTCATGACTCAAGGGCACATCGAAAACATTTATCTCTTTCTAAAAACTTAAAAAAAAAAATTCTTATAAGTACAGGGAATCAACTTGAATCTACCTCTCGCAGGTCAAATGGACTCAAGGTATGTATCATTCAGCAGCCTGTATTCCCCACCTGCATAGTTCTCCTGTTCCTGAAGGTGGAACATCTCCTACTTTCTCTGGTTTTGATTCTCCACTCTCTCAACTCACTGGGTCCATGGACCTGGAAGTTCCAAATGTACTCCCAAGATAAATTATTTTCCCTTAAACTCTTTGACTTTATTTTCTGCCCCTATTCTATTTGACCTGTCCCAGCAGATTTCATATCCACTACAGACTGCTCCAGGAACTCGCCAGCTCTAGGTGTTTCTTCAATATCTGCATCCTGGACAATATCAAAGTGGCTAGCCTCTGGTTGTCCAGCCTCACAGACTTTTTCAAAGCCACCTGTATTTCCATAGCCCAGATGGTCCTGCAGAGCCTAGAAAACAGCCTGCTTTTCCTGGCCTTGGCCAGCATTCTAGCTTTCCTGCCTGTGCTCCCAAAACAATCCCCAAGTGTTAGCAGAAAGTGGTCATAGAGAAACCTGTGTTGTCCCTTATAATTTATTTATTATCAACAAACAGGTTAGGACATTGGATTCCAGACCCAGAAGAAAAGACTGAGGACATCAAAGCAGACTCAACAAGTCCTCACACCCTTCAGGCCCTACCTGTTACAGACTCTTCCCAGCCTCTATGTTAAACTTCTTCAGCCCAGAGGCTCAGCTGCCCTTCTTCTATAGGCCTTTCCCTATATAATCCAGCTGTTTTGGTTGGCTGTTCTCTTTTGGGTCTGCTGGCTGTTGGGCCTGGTTCCCCTCCCCTCTCTTCCTCTCCACTGCCCTCCTCCTGTTTCCTCAAGTGGGTTATCATCATGTTCACTCAGAATTCACCCAGATATCCCTGCTTCTGGCTAGGCTCTCCCACAAGTCTACAGTAATCTTCTGCTTCCACCATACCTAGGAATACTCATGGTTTTGTTTGTTTGTTTGTTTGTTTGTTTTTCTTTTCCCCCTTTTCATGAGGATTTCACTTTGTTAAAGAAAAATAGCAGAAGCATTTTTTTTTTATGTTTTCATGACAGAATATCTCTAGGCTCTTGAAATAATATCTGTTATAGAATTGAAGAATGGTTATGTCTCCTAAAAGTTTCTCATAGAATTTAGAAGAAATAAAAGATAACACTTCAATATATCCAGGTTTTTATATGTTCATCCAGTAAGTGTTTTAGTACCCTGTGAATTTAAAAGTTCACATAAAGAATAATAAAAGAAAGAGTGAACCTTTGTGGAATTTATTTTAAGTCTTGAACAAGGACAACCACATGTCAAGAACTAACAAATTCCAACCTATATATTTTTTTCAGACATTCAGTGCCCTATCTTATGCAGTTAGGGTAAATGTGCCAAGCACATGGGAACACCCTGCAGCCCACCCTATCTCCAGCCATGAGTCAATCCAGCCTCCTTGCTGCCAAAGGAATGTGGAGAAAGGGAAGGCCCCCATGCTCAAACATTTACATTCAAGAGAGGAAAAGGAGGGGAAGCAAAGAAAGTACTCAATATTTTCATCTTTTTCTTTTATTATTTTTTTATAAATTAATTTTTTACACTCAATATTTTATTCCCTACCCCCTGAACCAGCCTCTGACTGTTACACATCCCACACCTTCTCTCCACCCACCTGTCTCCACTGGGATGTTCCCACCCCTCACCCCACCTCAACTCTAAACTCCCAGGAGCCTCAAAAAAGTACAGAATACCCAAGATACAGTCCACATAACTCAAAAAAGTCAAGAAGCTGAAGTGCTGGAGTGAGGATGCCTCAGTCCCACTTGGGAGAGAGAAGAAAGCAATCACAAGTGGGGAGGAAGAGAGGGACCTGGGAGGGAAAGTGGATGAGGGAGGAGGGGAGAAAAAGGGGAACCTGGTCTGGTATTGGGTGAGGGAAAAGGACTGAGGGCCAGCAGAAAGAATTGAATCAAATAACATCAGGAGATAGGAGGTTGGGAGGGCCCTCCAGAATACATCTCTTTCAAGAGACCAGGATTTTGTGTTTTCCCCTCAGTGTTAGTGTTAATTCAAAGTGTGGTTTTTAGATCATTTGGGAAAAGATATACAGGTGTTTTGAAATTTACATGTTGTGCTTGTAGACTTGAATGCAGCATGTACGGTAGGATTAGGGTTAGAAAAAGTTTTCGTTCAAGCAATGTGGGGCTTTCTCCTCTTCTTTCCTACTCTTTTTCCTCTCTTCTCTTCCTCTCCTTGTTCTTCACCTCTCTCCCTCATCTTCCCTTTTCCTTTAAACAAAGGCTATTTTGGCGGCATGTGAAAGTCCAATAATTCATGCAAGTTTGAGAAACAAAGGCAGGTTGATGATACAAAGATTATTAAAACACCCAGAAAAAAATGAGATTGTTTATAAAGTTCTTTATCACCTTAGAGATACGCACTGTCCTTACAACACTGATTGATGTAGTTTACTTTAGAAGTTCATCCTACAAGAGTTAAAGAAGAAAACACATATTTCAGGTTGTATTTATTTCAGGTAAAGAAGTTAAAATGATCTCACTAAATGAATGCTTAGTGTATAATAAATTTTTTTATAGTAATTTTACAGAGAAATTCCATTTGGTATGAAGTCTGGAGGCTTACAGTGTTGTTACACCAAGAACTTTGCAGGTTTTGGTTTCACTTGACATACCTCTCATCACACAAATCTAAGATGACCTAATTGTAAAATGTAAGGAAGAACTCTTCGCTGAGCCTCTAGCTCATGGTTTCTGCAGGTCATGAGCTGATTTGTAAGCTTCTCTCTGTGTGTGCAAGGATGCAAGCCCTCTGTATTTTGTGTTTCCATAGTCTTTGGAACCACCTTTAAGACTGTATGGCAGGCAAACAATTGTCAGCTGGGCAGAGAGCAATGCTTCACATTTACATAGAGCTATGGATGAATGGCGATGCACAGGATTTTGAGTGCAGATAATGAAAGATAAGCATTTGCTTAAGTTTATGACCTAAAGTTTGAAGTCAGCAACATGGATAATTTCTATCATCAAAGTCTTCCAAAACAGCTTTTCTTTGTGTTTAACAAAAAAGATTAAAAGTATTAATTATAACACCAAACAGTCCCAAGAAATCAGTGAAAACCAAAATTAAAAATTTAAGAATCTTAAAAAAGTCATGGTCTGTGCATTTTCTGGTTATGTAACATATTCGTTTTGATAAAAATTAAAAAACAAACATAGATCACATATAATTATATCATCCTAGAGACAAACATATAATTATCTCTTGGAATATGTCTCAGATATATAATAGAAGGCAGTGCTGATGTACTGTACAAATGATGTTTACGTGTGGAAATTCTCCGGCTATGTCGCTTGACAGAACCATCTAACATGTGGATATTTCAAGCATTATGCTCTGTTTGTTATTTCTCAAGTAAAACAATACTAGGAAAAATATCTTAAAATATATGGATTAGAAAATGTAACAAGAAAAAAATGACATTAAATATGTTCCTTTCGAGAAACTCTTTAGATATTATGGATATGCTTTCCTCATTGTGCATGCACGCATTGGCTAGAGTTCAGCAGATATTTTCTATTAAAAAGTTTTGCAGCCAGATTTTCTTGATCATGAACTGGTCTACTACGTGTTTGAATGGATACAATGCATAAAGAATGTAGGTGGCTGTGCTCCAGCAGAAGCTTCCTTACAAAAGAGTATGTCAGTACTTTGCAGGCACCACTGGGAATCTCCTTCCCACCCTGCCCTACCCCTGCCTGCAGCAGGCCAGAAAAAATATGTCTGTGAAACTTTTATGTTACTGTCTTCAATGCGTTCTTTCCACATGTGCATACCATAATTTATACCCCAAACTTTCATATTACCAGACTTTCCTTGTTGTTGTTGTTTAGTATAACTTTGGTGAAAATATGATGTGCACAATTCTCTTTATATGCTTTTGACTTCTACTGTGCAACAAATTTATGGATATCAACTTATTACATCACATGAAATGAATACTTCTTGCAATTCAGAAATGTTTTGCCAAATCACCTCATACAAATTATACAATTCCCCATAAAAATTTAGTAACTATTTCACACACATTCACTGTTTTGAGAGTCTAGCCATTTAATTTTTCATTAAGTTTGTGTTTCTTTCCTAAGAATATACCTTTGTATAGTTCTAGGGTTTTTTCTTTGGTAAGTTTAAGTTTACATTTCCTTGTCATTTAGTTAGCAGGAGTTCTATTGGCTGAGAAGAGTTCTTCTGTGAGTTAAAACAACAGGTCTTTTCATACCCATGTAACAGTCTTCTATATTTTTTCCTTTAATATTTAATTACAGAATTTTATTTTCATTCAAGTATCTTAAAAGAATCTAGTAAATCACATTTCATTTTATATATTTCCATCATTAAACTGCCTTCCTATTAGCTCTATCTACCAGTCGTTTTTAGATACTCTATTCTAATGCAGGTGGAATTAACAACAAATTCAGGTTCAACTATATGCAGCAATTGTTGAATTAGTATTTATGTGGAGTTCTATCTTTTTGCATGCTCAACTCCTCTGTGTACTAAATACGCTCTGAGTGTTTTATTATTTTGAGCAAAATTTTGTGTTATACCCTTTGGAGAGTTACTTTCATCTTTTATTGTTTCCTCCTTTTCTGCCATCCAGTGCACAGCTATGATATTAATAAAATGAAGACACTGTAGTATCATCTGTATCCACTAGGCTATAGCATCATGTATTACGTTCTAGGTTAGTCTTGAGCATCTTAAGTTCATTTGTTTGTAAGATGTATTAGAAGCAGTCTTCACTGCAGGTCTTTTGTAAGGTCTCTTTTCCTGAGTAAACTTAGAAGAGGGATTTCTGGGAAAAACCATGATCTCCACTAGTGCATGTGACCTCCAGTCCACAGCTGTTTCCTTTCCTCATAGTCATTCTAGCTTCTCCTTGCTCTTTGTTTTTGGACCTTTTCTGGCTAGAGTAACTTTAGGCTATTCCAGACCTCCATCTGCAAAGTGTCTGTCTGACTAGCTTAACCTTCACATGTCATAATGGGGTGGCTTTTAATGTCAGGCAAAGGGATGTTAGGAAACACCCCAGAGCATCATCTGATTCCAGCCATAGTCCTTCCACTCCTAGCCTACTTACTCATGTGCACCCAGTCTAAGGTACCAGGTAAGTCACATTGCTTTGTATGTCATATAACTGTTATATTTAAAGCCAGGGACCTCACATTTTAGGAACAAGAAACATAAGTATAATAACATATGATATGTAATATTTCATAAGAAATAGGTATAATATAACCATTGTTTCTTCTAATCCTTGATACCTAGATATAAGTCATCCACATAATACAGACACAGCCCCATTTGATGATTGCTTACCAACTTAGGGTATGTTTTTCATCCTGTAGAATTGCTGCTTATCTTTATATACTGTTGATTATGAGCTGGTGCCTCAGTTTTACCTTTCTATTCCATCATTCTATCAAAAGAGTAGATTCTGGGGATTTATCACCTAATAGGATTAGAAGATCATATGTTCATTGTTATATATCTATCATGAAGCTATTCTCTTTCTTTGTTCAAGAAGATATTATGTGGATGTTCCCTCAAGGATTTCAAATTGCTATAAACATTTGGAGACAAGATTCAGGTGAGATTCTGAGGCAGAGGAATGTCCAGAAAAGGACCATTTCATACAAACAATGAGTTTAGAACTTCCTAGAATTAATGTATTTCTTGATAACTTACTTTCTGCCAACTAACTTTTGTCCATTTTATGATGGATTCTTATTGAGCTTCCCTGACATCTTTTTTGAATATCAGGTCAATAATATGATGAACATTTTGGCTACAGGGACCATTTGATTACTAAAAGGGAGAAGTTGTGCTTCCACCAGAGTCTAGCTCCACATCAGTAGTTGTGTATTGAGTAGGAAAGTTGCAGATGAATTTGCTGTAGCTTTGCTCTAAAGCAATTTGAATTCTACATTGTAATTTTCCTATGTGGAATTGCCATAGAACCCCAAAACATAATTTTTCCTATTACATTCACCTCTGAGATCTGGGATTTATAAGGTCATATAACCTAAGCAGCAAATCTTACTACAGGACAGCTTAGACATGTTTGAGCACTTTCAACACCAAGAGGCATGGAAAGATGATAGCATCTCATCGCACTTGACATAGTCTAGAGAATATTCTCAGGTGTGGTGTATTAGTGGAAATGAGAAAATTCTGTCTAGTATTGAGTTGCATCCTCTGAAGTTGGAGGCATGAGATGAAATTTCTCTTGTTTGTCTGTATTTTCCAGAGGAAGTTCTACCAAACTTTGGCTAACAACTCTCCAAACTCCTTCAATAAGGCAGGTCCTAAGTTATCATTTTGTGTGTGAACAAGGTCTTAAACATATTTGCTACTTCCTGTTATGTAAATTCACTGACATACTGAACACATAAAGCAATCTTCAGTACTTTTAACTATAAATAATGACAACAGAAATCATTGGCTAATATTCAAGCAGAGATGAGACTGTCAAATTCAGTCCTAGGACATGAAGAATTTGATTTCGGGTATACTGTGCCCATTTATTCATTTTGCTAAATCTTGGGAATATTAACTATAATCAACATTTTAAGCTTCTTTAAATCTTGAAATATGTATTGACTATTTTAAAAAGTAGATCAAAAATTAACTTAATGAAGAATATGAGTGATGAATGATAAGAGACAATAGAGTGTATATCCATAGAGAAGACAGAAAGATCATTTATGATAGAAAGAATTCAGTCTGGCATCAATAGGATGCATGGGAGAAAGGGTGGTGAAGCCTCAGACAATACAATGTGCTAGTAAACTACATGAATGACTAGGGTAAAGCCAAAAGACTTCTCAGGATAAAGAAAGGATTAGGGCACAAAAATAGCTGTTTTGTGTTTGTTTAAAAAGGAGAGGTTGAGAAACAGGTTATGTCCAATGGTGTCAACATTCTGTTGAGTGACTATAATGTCATTACTAAGATGAGACAGTAGAGGTAACTGATTTATAAAGGCTAAACTCAGACAAGAGAAACAGTGTTCTCAAAACTACCATCCTGGATGGTCCCATGATAGCATTCAAAATCCCAGGGTGGCAGTTGTGGAGAAATGCAGTAATTGACAAGGTCCAAGACCGAGAAAAGTCAGAGAAGATGTAATAAAAATATGGGACATAAAGACACTGAAAATAAAGCATCACCATGGCATATGGAACAAAGGCTGGAAAGGAGATCAAGAAAATGGGATGTGTTACAATGATAAGAAGAAAGAACAGAGGGTAGAAGGAGTTCATGGCAGAAAGGCCCAATCAGTGAAGAGAAATCCTAGCTTCCAGTCAAGTGGTACCATTGACTGTATGAGGCTAGCAAGCCCCTTGTTGGTTTGTAGGCCTAGTGAGGGCCAAGACTTGCCATGTCTGAAACCTATAAAAGAGAGGAGATGGAACAACTTTAGGGAGAGTAAGACTTTGCCAGTGACCAGTACAAAGGATGATGTGATAGGCAACACCATCAGAGTCAGACACAGAAATTGAGTTTGTCATGTTTAATGGGCACTCAACTGTTTATTTTTAACATGGTCAAGCATATCACTCTAAAGGGCACATATATCACATACATGAGGCCTGAAGATTACCCCAGTATAGTGCTCTTGAAATCCAGAAAAGGATGCTTGAAGTTTCTGAATTGACAATCTTATTTTATATCTATTTCAGAGATTTTTTTTGTATCTATAATCATGGTCTATACTTGGTATAGAATTAATTTCTTTGTGCATCCCTAATGAATGGAATTTCAAGCTGGTCTTGTTAACTGTATTATTAATTGATGGATTTAGGTTTACCATTGATGGATGTAGGTTTACCATGTACCAAAAGCAAGTATGGGCAATAAGTGAATCTTCATAGTCAGAAAAAAATCAGATCATCAGATCATAGACTTTACCTATCTATACTTGAAATATCATATATATATATATATATATATATATATATATATATATATATCACCGAAACATATTCTATATGTATGACTCTGCCAGGGGCTATTAGGGAAAAATGAATATCAGTTAATGTGTTTCTGCCTTCAGCAACTTAAGGCTCTAAAAATAAAGTGTATGCACAAATAGCTATATACCAAGTCAGAGTAGAATAAAGATTTTATGAATTATATCAAGATAAATTCCCATTTTGAACTTAAATGACTATACTCAGTGAATTGATATGACATTCCTATCCATTGCTGATGGCATTACAAATTATACACATTTTAGTGAAAAATTAATTTGGCAATCTCTATCAAAGGCAGAGGTATTTTACTATGCAATATTGTAATGTGGGATAGACACCAGGGCCCAGGTCAGGCTTGAATTGTTTTTTGTGATACTGGACATAAAAGAGTGCTAGAAGTCACCGAAATGATCTGTAGGAGGAAGGTCATCAAAAGCTTTCTGCAGAACAAAAGTCTGAAAGAAAGCCTGTACATAAAAATGTTAGTGGGACATTCAGTCGACATAACATAACACTCCAAAGTCTTCTCAGATTGTGTGTTAAATATGTTCTGTGTGTCTCATTCTAAGGCGTGTCCAGTACACATAAGATCACTGCATTCAAACCTGCTGGCATTGCTTTATCACACTATAGTTTACTAATTCTTTGTTATGAACACTGCCTTCATCTTAGCTCCTTGGATTCTCCACATTTACTCTTCTACTACATTACACTTGCCAATGCACATAATCATCTGCTCTAACTTGTACTCTTTCTAATAGCAGGTGCTAGTTAGATCTTTAAACCCCACTGGAAATTTCCAGAGTACAATGTGGACAGAGCAATGCCTCTCAATATATTGACATCAACTAGTAATGCACAACTATCTGAGATAGCTCAGACAAGCCAATAGTGGTGTATCAGAACTGAAAGGAGGCCAGTGGATGTCTTATGTCTTCATCTGGGTTCCATGTGAGGTAACATCATGTAGTCACAAAGTATAGAATATAGTATATGTTTTATTTCCACATTCTTGATTAAACTCTAGAAAGTCATAAAAAGATATTCTAGAAAACTTTGTTCTTTAAATTTTATTCTACTTGTCTAACAAATGATAATCCCCATGTCCTATAGGGTGTCAAATGAAAAAAGGAATGGGTGACACAGGGTGTAGAATAGGAGACCAAGGAAGAGAAGGAATTGTTGTAAGAATGGTTATAAAAAAAACTATAACCACTGTCTTTATATGCTAAATGTATAGGCAGTATCTTTATACTTTATTTATATTTTTGTATATTATTATCAAAACTGAACATTTAAAGTGAATATCAACAAATGGAAAGGTATTTTCCCTGTAGATATAAACATATTTTATTAGAGCATAAGAGCAAATTTGTGATATTTATTTAAGCCACAGGATGTGGTGAGTAAATGAAATAAGTTGTGGAATGTATCCAACTGTCTAACATGTCTGAAGGTGGGCTAACCCTGTTTTGAGAAATCTCCAGTCTTCCTTGTGCTGCTGGTGACCCTTCCCAGACAATGCTAACAAATGCAGGATAGAAAGATGAACAACTGTCAGACTTGGGTGTAGAGAAGAGCTGTAGAGAGAAATGCTTTGGTCTGTACCTGCAAGGCTGAGCTGAAGGTCAGTATGCAAAAGCAAGGGATAAAAGTGAAGCACTGTGCAAGTATTGAGCTTGCTGGAGATGAGCAGAGGCATAGCAGATGGGATGGGAAATAGCAGACAAAATGACTAACAGCAGAAGGTAGGGCATTGTGGGGAGTCTGAACTGTCAGTTGCAACAAAATTTGAAAATTTTTGGTCAAAGTGAAGTCATGTTGACATTTTTAGACCTGCCTCCCCATCTGGACACTCTTAGTTGCTTCCACTCAGGCCATTGTATGCCCATCTCTCTTTCAGAGAGAAAGGCACTTTTATAGCTATTTGCTTTCCTGATACCCTGTTCCCATTTCCAAATGACTTTCAAAAATTCCTTGAATGGATCTCAGAATATACAGGACAATTACATTCAACGACTATGTACTGAATCATCATTTCTATAGACAGAAGACCAGATACCAAATAAATTATGGCAGCTAGACATTAAAGAGGGTAATAGGGAAAACAAGTTAATTAACTCAAAACAACTGTGCAACTTAGAAAGAAATAACTTATTTTTAAAATGTGAAACTATATGATTTCCTTGAAGAATGAAACATTGGTTTAAATGCCTATTCTTAATTCTGATAGTGGAGGAACAAGTTCTAATAAAATTGGATGTGAGAGTACTAGGAGTCAGCAAAACCACGGTGGATACAGGACAGGGCTCAGACTCAGGGAACAAGAGGACTGTCCTGCATGAGACCATTTTGATTAAATGGATGATCCTATTCACACAAAAAGAGGGAGTGGATGGCTGAGAAGCACA
>LR749839.1:623411-643163 GCA_902729485.2 Mus minutoides
GCTAAGATCAAAAATTCAGGTGACAACAGTTGCTGGCGTGGATGTGGAGAAAGGGGAACACTCCTCCATTGTTGGTGGGAATGCAAGCTGGTTCAACCACTCTGGAAATCAGTCTGGCGGTTCCTCAGAAAATTGGACATAGTACTACCGGAAGATCCTGCAATACCTCTACTGGGCATATATCCAGAAGATATTCCATAAGAATAAGGATAAGAATAAGGACACATGTTCCACTATGTTCATAGCAGCTTTATTCATAATAGCCAGAAGCTGGAAAGAACCCAGATGTCCCTCAACAGAGGAATGGATACAAAAAATTTGGTATATTTGCACAATGGAATACTACTCAGCTATTAAAAACAATAAATATATGAAATTCCTAGGCAAATGGATGGATCTGGAGGCCATCATCCTGAGTGAGGTAACCCAATCACAAAAGAACTCACATAACATGTACTCACTGATATGTGGATATTAGCCCAGAAACCTAGACTATCCAAGATACAATTTACTAAACACATGAAACTCAGGAAGAAGGAAGATCAAAATGTGGACACGTCGCCCCTTCCTAGAATTAAGAATAAAGCACACATTGAAGGAGTTACAGAGATCATATGTGAAGCTGAATCCAAAGGATGGACCCAATGACTGTGGCTGCCAGGGATCCATCCCACAATCAGCCACCCAATATAGACACTATAGCATATGCCAGCAAGATAGAACTGAAAGGGCCCTGATATAGCTGTCTCGTGGGAGACTATACCAGTGCCTAGCAAACATGGAGGTGGATGCTCACAGTCAGCTATTAGATGGAACACAGGGTTCCCAAGGAAGAAGCTAGAGAAAGTACCCAAGGAGCTGAAGGGGTCTTTAACCCTATAGGTGGAAGAATAACATGAACTAACTAGTACCCCCTGAGCTCATGTCTCTAGCTGCATATATAGAAGAGGATGGCCTAGTTGGCCATCAGTGGGAAGAGAGGCCCCTTGGTCATGCAGACTTTATATGCCCCAATACAGGGGAACGCCAGGGCCAAGATGTGGGCGTGGGTAGGTAGGGGAGCAGGGCCGGGAGGGGGCAGGGTATAGGGAACTTTCTGGATAACACTTGAAATGTAAATGAAGAAAATATCTAATAAAAGTTGGAAAAAAAAGAGGGAGTGGTACTGCTCAAGAAAAGGAAGAGAAAATGCACTGTATTTACAAATGCAATGTAAAAAAGAAATGAAAGTCAGAGTAATGCCTTCATATCATAATATCTATACACATGATATGGAATGTTACAGTATTTTAACAAATGGCAATTGAACTAGAAAAACACTCTTACTTAAGAAAGAAACTTTATAACTATCATCATGGGCCTTGGTTGTTTACTGTGATGGACTTGAAGTATCTACTTTCTAACTTTCTGTTCCTGTAAAGAGTGTCTTCAGATCAGATACATGCATACAGTGTAACGACTTTTCACCATGTGGGTGTTCTATGGGCTTCCTTCACCAAAGCTGCCAGTGTCACTGCTTGTGGGACATTTTTCTTTCCCCATATATGCCTCTGTCTTGGTTTCATGGAAACCTTAAGCAGTGGACCCTTTAAGACCATGGTTTACTGTGAACAGTAGTCATCACCTACTTAAGTTTTCCTTTGCCTATTCTGCCTTCCTCCCCTGTCTCCTAAACTAGCCCTTGGCCCCATCAGTTCCATCCGAGCACAAAGGTTCTTAGATGCTTGCTGCCTGTTTTCCATACTTTAAAGTCTAGCTAGAACATAACACGTAAGCACATTCTATCATAGGATGCACTGAAATTTCGCAGTGGATTTTAGCAGTAATGATGCAACAGCAATGAATTCTGGAGCAGGGGACTCTTCTCTGAGATGACTATACTGCAGGAACCTCTAAATATTAACTACTGAGATTTGGAAAGCAGTTGAGAGTAGAAAAGGTACAGCAATGGGAAATGGAATTCTAAAACCTTCTTTTATCTTGTTTATCAACATCCCTAACCCAGCATAGCCACACACCACAGGTGTCTAAGATTTTGCTTTGTGGAACAGACATTTTCCACATTCTTTCCTCCATGAGTTGTTTTGCCTCTATTTTAACCAAGAAGAAATTTGAACCTAATACTGCCATTCTAGGACGCCACAGGCAATTAACTAGTAAGCTTGCCCAATACATTTTCTCATATTCACATTGATTGTGCCTACATTAATAAATTCTGGAGATCTATGGCTCTTTACAATTGAAATGGTGCCATTTTTATATTTTCCTTCAGTCAAGTCTCTAGAGAAACGTCAAGTTTGCCAGATGTCTGGAAAATCACAGCAATTGGAGGCAATTTTAAACTATTGTCTTCAGAAAATTGTGGACAATTTTTACCACTCAGTGACCTAGCAAAACTCCAAACTATGCTGCCTATTTGAAATTATGAAATACAACACTAAATTGTTCTGTTAACCTGTTTTCAATAAAGAAACATGCTAGTGGTAAGAGGCCTTTCTTGAATCTACAAAAAAATCTGCTTATTTATCTTATAAAAAGCCATTACTGATGATATCCAAATTATAAAGTCATTTTTATAGAATCTCTCCATTAAGAGAAGGAGATTTCATGATTCAATGGCTTTGTCCATTTGAATGCTTTATTAATGTGTGTATGTATGCTTGTGTGTGTACCACAGTCTGTGTGTTGGGTCTCAGAACCATGTGTAGCATCTGTTTTCCCCTTCTAACATTGAAATAAAGAGATTGAACTCTGGTCAATCAGGCTTAGCACTGAGAATATGCTGAAGTATCTCTCCAAGGGCTTAATCCTTTAATTGTCCAAAGCTTAGAATTCATGCAATTACATGCCTACATACTTGTCAATAGATCTTATAGATGCTGCAAAATGGAGTTTTGTTAAAGCTTGTGTTGTGCCAGGCTTGGGGTTTGGGGCTTTCCATATTTGACTTTATCTTATATTAAGAGCAGTTTATGAGATATATAGTATTGTTGAATAAACAAGAAAACTGATTTAGATAGAGAATAATAGATAATAGATAATTCTGCTCAGAATGGATTCTAGATGAAACAGGGATTTTAAACCCTGGTGAGTCTGATCTAAAAGCTGTCACTGAGATATGATGCCCTTCTAAAGTGTAGCAGCTCTTGTAGATGCATCTGGAGACTTTTGAAGAACAAACAGTGAAAGACAATTTAAGGCATATATATGGCATAATGGAGAATTACAAAAATTTTAGTTCTACTTGTTCTTGGTATATAGTCATTCCTGAAAATATCTGTCCTTTGTTGCACTTAATTTTGGGTTGTGACCTGACATGATTTTTCCTAAGATTAGCAGTTTCAGAGTTTAGATTATTTGCATTGGAATTATATATTTACAATGTCAATCATAGGCTAAAAAGGAAAAGATATTTCAGAACCCAGACTGTTTCCACGGCACTCATAGCATGATGCTAGTGGTGTGCAGGGATGTGGTGGGCGCCTCCAGAATTGCAGGGGCACTTGATTCCTCATGTAGCACATAATGATAGCAGGCATGATGCTGATGTGATGGCTCCATTTTCCTTACAGATCAGGCTTTGAAGTGCCCTTTGCGGCTTTATTTTAAACACAGATATCTGTAGGCTATTGCACAGAAGAGCATTTTAAGTTTTGGCTAAAGGAGGTAGAGTAGGGAAGCAAAAGGAGGGGCAAATTGATAGAAGTGCCTCTGTTTGGGGAAAAGCTAAGTCACCACATGTTTGAAAAGATGCTCAGGATGCTCTCTGAGACCTTAACTGAAAAGAAATCTAGTCTTTTTTGGTACAAGCTCTGGACTGTCCCATTTAAAATGTGAGGCAGAATGTTTTCTCATAAATACTGAATTTTATGTAGGACCAAAGAAAACAATTTATATGGCATTAAAAAACAAACCAATATCACAATTGGAGAATCCAGGAGGATCTGGGTTAAAATGGAATTCCAACTCAAAGGCTGGCATACAAATTAAACCTGTATCCTGACTTTAGTAGAGGCATGGATAGCATGTGTGAGTTGTTTGTGGCTTGGTCACTGAAGTGAGTCTTTCAACTAACAAAGGCATGGGGGAGAAGCCTTGTGGCTCCTTGCCCAGTCACTCCATGACCCAGCCTCAATTTCTTCAAGTGTGTAAGGAGGGAACTAAACTAGACAAGAACTAGTTCTACATGTGTTGGGTTCTTATATTTAACCCTTGATCTAGAACAGTTTCTCCTCTGTTTCCAAGAGTCTTCTCAGTACCTAGTCTGACTTATTTTTTGGCCTGGTTTCTAATAAAGAACTCCTAAATCCTTGGAAGTTTTGGAGTGACAGGAAGCATGCTGTTCTAATAAGGTATCTCAGAATACACTCCTGGATAGCTTTGGAATGAGAGATGGCAGGTTGACCAAACCTTCAATAAAAATCTAGAGCATTCAGTTCCATTTTTTGCTAATCTCCAGGAGATGAGAAGGATTGATTGAATAAGTAACTTTTGTTTCCATACAAAGGAATCTCTCCCAAAAGCCCTACACTAAGGAGGATAGAGAGCCATGTGCTGAGAGGTAGCAAGGCTCAGCTTCACAAGACAGAGGCCATTCCTCAATCTGTACCCCTGCATTAGCTATGGGATTTATTTCTTATAATATTCTTTGTTATAAAGCAGCTCTAGTAAGCTAAGGGTTTTCCTGAATTCATTGGCCATTCTGGTCCATTACTGCAACTGAAGAGAAGTTAGAAGAACTTATTGAGATTTTAGCTGCCCAGTATGAAGTTGTAGTTGTCAGTAGCTTGTGACTACCATTGAAGTACAGGCAGTCTTGAGGGACCCAGCTCTTATGTTTTAGAATATGATGTTAAGTCCAGATGATGTTAGGATTTATTTAACTTGTAGGATCACGGACTAGAGAGCTAGAGAAGTAGTTCTTTGTGAGAGGAAAATCCCCCACAGAGTGTCAGCAGTGTTTTGTGAGTAGTACCACATCTTAGTAGAAGGCAACATAAACTAATTGTGTATTATAGTATGATTTAAAAAAATATATCAATCCTAACCTATATTAAGAAAGAGTTATATTAAGAAAGAACAAATTTTGCAGTGTTTAGTTTTAATTGCACTGGGCCATTTTTGAATAGTAGATACTCATCAACATGACAAGATGATGCTAGTATGGGCTAAACCTAAAGTAGGTGAAGAAACATACTCCTCTGGACACAGGGTCTTAGAGTTAACAGGATGAGAGGAAACATAGAAGGTGGAAGAGGTGAGAGGAGATTACAAGTGGCAAAGGAAAGGATCATGCATATTCTGAAGACCTAGAGACCCAAGACTTACCTGTGCAGGACTCCTTGCAGGATCTTAAAGTCTCACTCCTAGTTCCAGTTTCAAATTAGCCTTAGACATTGGCAGTGTCTAGCCAAAGTATGCGTAGATGCATATTCCATGGCATCTTCTGTAAGAACTGCAGTCACCTACATGTCCTGTGAGCATCGGTGAAGGGGTTGATAATGCTGAAGGACAATGGATAACGGTTCCTCTATAGACCATCATTGTCCATAGGTTAAATATTTGGCAACACTCAAAAGTTCCTGGTGGAAATGAAATGAAAGTAATGATGCGACTGAGTCTTTTTCCAAATGCAGAGCACCTGAAGGACAGGGAACCAGCTGGATGCTGCCATGCCAATTATTTCTGGAGGCAGCAGGAAGGTCTAGTAGGTGCTGTGTACACATCTGCTCTCTTCCTATATTAGTAGAACTGAAGAGCTCAGCTCAGCTCCATTATTACTGAAGATTCACTACAGGAGCTCTGGGTTTAAAACAGCTCTAAAAGCAGCCTCTCTCTTTCTCTCTCTCTCTTTCTCTCTCTCTCTCTCTCTCTTAATTTAATGGTATTTATTTATTTATTTATTTATTTATTTATTTATTTATTTATTTATTTTTCTTATTCAGTTCACATTCTGCTCACTGCCACCTTCCTGGTCACACCTTCCCACAATCCTTCCCCCATTCTCCCTTTTTCCTCTGAGAGGGTAGAATGCTCCTTGACCCTGAAACTTCAGGTCTCTTTGAGGCTAGGAAAGCAGCTTCTCTTATAGAAGAGTTTCTGATGACCTTAGTCATCAGAATATCGTGGTTTTTAACAAAAGTTTCTTTAAGTAACAAAGTTGAATAATAAATTTGACTCCTCTGAGATATTAGACAAGGCCCCAACTTTCTAGTTTCCAATGCATTGCTCAAGGAAATAGAGACAGTTCAGTTTAAAGATGCTGAGGGACTTTTCCATACATCTGCCCAATGCGGAGAACAGTTTATTGAATGATGAAAAAACTCAATACCAGGTTATCTTTATATATTTTGCAGTACAGTTTTGAACATCACTTCTGAATACAAATAATCTCTTCCATTTTCTCTATGACTTCTTGGATCAAGACTCAATAACAACAAATTGTAGTTGAGACGTTCTGGGTCTTTAGATTCAGAGATATAACATCCTCCCCAGCTTACATAGCAACATCTTTGCTTAATTTCTCAACAGCTGACTTTATAAATTAGACTTCCTTGGAGAGACCATGGCATATGTCCAGGAGATCTATACCTCAAAATTCCACTAAACAAGTGCCTTATTTCCAGGAACATTAACTCCAGCCAACAAAGTCTGTTGCCTTGTAAGCAGAACTGTGAAATTTCTCCACTATTGAAAGCTAACTCTGGGACACAGACTCTTGTGGTGGTACATCCTTGTTATGACTCTTGACTCCAAATAGACTAAGCTTTTGCTGGACCTTGTAGCCAAGTTAATAATGTGATTTGAGATCATTTAAGACTGTATACTTAACTTGCTATCTTTTGTGTACTAGACCTGTTCAAGTTTAACTTGTCTTTAAGAAAACAGTGTAATCAACCCTTCTAGGTGTTGGTTTTACCATGTAATCATATTTTGCAAACTGCTAAATGCACATCTTTCATCTTAAGTTATAGAGTGTTTCACATCCCTGAATCAGAGCAATGTATATATTTTATTGTGGGTATATTATACTAATCACTTGCTAAAATATAGCAAAAAAATTGAAAGCAACCTTAAATGAAATAAATATTCACCCAAATTTGGAAGTAGCATGAGTAATTAGCCAATCTGACTGGTGTGAAGTAGAACCTCATGGTCATTTTGATTTGCATTTCCCTGATGAATAAGGAAGGATGTTGAACATTTTTTAGGTGCTTCTTGGCCATTTGAGCTTCCTCAGTTGAAAATTCTGTTTAGCTCTGTTCCCCATTTTATAGGGTTATTTAGTTCTCTGGACTCAAACTTCTTGAGTTCTTTGTATATGTTGGATATTAGGCCTCTATTGGATGTAGGATTTGTATAAGATCTTTTACCAATCTGTTGGTTGCTGTTTTGTCCTATTGATAGTGTCCTTTGCCTTATAGAAGCTTTGCAATTTTATGAGGTCCCATTTGTCAATTCTTGATTTTATAGCATAATCCATTAGTATTCTTTTTTAAACTTTTTATTAGATATTTTCTTAATTTACATTTCAAATGTTATTCCGAAAGTCCCCTCCCCCTCCCCCCTCCCTGCTCCCTGCCCACCCACTCCCTCTTCTTGGCCCTGGCGTTCCCCTGTATTGGGGCATATAGAGATTGCTGTACTAAAGGGCCTCTCCTCCCAATGATGGCTAACTAGGCCATCTTCTGTTACATATGAAGCCAGAGACACGAGTTCTGGGGGTTCTGTTTAGTTCATATTGTTGTTCCTCTTCTAGGGTTGCAGGCCCCTTCAGCTCCTGGTGTTCTATCTCTAGCTTCTCCAATGTGGGCCCCGTGCTCCCTCTTATGGATGACTGTGAGCATCCACTTCTGTGAGAGTCAGCTATATCAGGGTCCCTTCAGTAAACACTTGCTGTCCTATGCAATAGTGTCTGAGTTTAGTGACTGATTATGGGATGGATCCCCGGTGGGTTAGTCTCTGTATGGTCCATCCTTTCATCTTAGCTCTAAACTTTGTCTCTGTAACTCCTTTCATGGGTATTTTGTTTCCTATTCAAAGGAGGAATGAAGTATACACATGTTGGTCTTCCTTCTTGATTTTCATGTGTTTTGCAGATTGTATCTTGGGTGTTCTAAGTATCTGGGCTAATATCCATTTATCAGTGAGTGCATCAGGAACTTTTCCCTTGTGCCCATGTGTTCGAAGATTTTCCCCACTTTCTCTTCTATTAGATTCAGTGTATCTCGTTTTAAGTGGAGGTCCTTGATCCACTTGGACTTGAGCTTTGAACAGGGAGATGAGAATGGATCAATTTTCATTCTTCTACATTTTGACCACCAGTTGAACCAGCACCATGTGTTGAAAATGCTATCTTGTTTTGCACTGGATGGTTTTAGCTTCTTTGTCAAATAACAAATGACATAGATGGAGTGAATAGATGTGTAGGTTCATTTCTGGGTCTTTAATTCTATCCCATTGATTCACCTGACTGTCACTGTACCAATACCATGCAGTATTTTTATCATTATTCCTCTGTCATACAGCTTGAGGTCTGGGATGGTGAATCCCCCAGATGTTCTGTTATTGTTGAGAATATCTTTTGCTATCCTGGGTTTTTTGTTATTCTAAATGAATTTGAGAATTGCTCATTCTAACTTTATGAAGAATTGAGTAGCAATTTTGATGGGGATTGCATTGAATCTGTAGATTGCTTTTGGCAACCACTTTGGAAATCAGTCTGTCAGTTTCTCAGAGAACTGGACACAGTACTACCTCAGGTCCCAGCTATACCACTCCTGGGAATATACCCAGAAGATGCTCCAAAGTGTAATAAGGACACATTCTCCACTATGCTCATAGTAACCATATTTATAATAGCCAGAAGCTGAAAACAAACCAGATATCTCTCAACAGAGGAATGGATAGAGCAAATGTGGTACATTTATACAATGGAATACTACTAAGCTATTAACAACAACTTCATGAAATTTATAGGCAATTAGATGGATCTAGAATATATAATTTGATTGAGGTAACTCAGTCACAAAAGAATACACATAGTATGTACTCACTGATAAGTGGATATTAGGCAAAGAGCATGGAATACTCATGATACAACCCATGGACCACATGAAGCTCAAGAGGAAGGAAGACCAAAGAGTGAATGCTTCAGCCATACTTAGAAGGGGGAACAAAATAATCAAGGGAAGTAGAGGGTAGGAGGGACTTGGGAGAAAGAGAAGAGGAGGATCAGAAAAAGAGGGGCAGATGGATGAGATGTACAGAAGGGTAGGAAATTTAACAAAGATGTGTAGCAGTAGGGGATGGGGAACTGAGAGTAGCAACCAAAAAGTCCCAGATGCTAGGAAAGAAAGAGCCCCCCAGGATCCCATGGGGGATGTCATTAGCTTAGACACTCCACAAAGAGGAGGAAGAACTTGTCAAGACTATATCCAGAGGTTATTAGGCATGGCCTCCCATTTAAGGGATTGTGCCACCCACCACCTTCAAAATTTTAACCCAGAATCACTCCCATCTAAAGGAAATACAGGGACAAAGAGTAGAGCAGAGACTGAAGGAAAGGAAATCCAGAGACTGCCCCACCTGGGGATCCATCCCATATGCAGACACAAAACCCAGACACTATTGCTGATGCACATAAGTGCTTGCTGACAGGAGATTGATACAGCTGTTTCCTGAGAAGCTCTGGCAGATCATGACCAACACAGATGCAGAAGTTCACAGTCAACCTTTGGCCTGAGGACAGGGACTCCAATGGAGGAGTTAAGAGAAGGACTGAAGGAGCTGAAGGGGCCTTATATGGCATCAGCTGGAAGGGAGGCATTTAGTCTGGTGAAGGCTTGATGCCCCAGTATAGAGGAATGTTAGGGCAGTGTCCTGAGTGATGGTAGTATTTAGGGGTGGGGGACAAGCTAGCTCAAATAGAATAAAGCCCCTGCTGTGAGAATTAATATCAGATTGGCTCCTGTGGGTTTTGGGGGGATCACCATCATTTCCCTGGCACATCATTAACAACCTCTGTTGAGGGAAATATTAAAAGAGTGGCATTATTCCCCACTATACCCAGCTACTCTCTGCCCTAGTGGGCTTGCAGGCTAGGCACTGGAAAGCAACAGCCAGCTTCTTCTTATCTCTGACTCAGAACTACAAAATCTCTCTATCAAGCTCACTAATTTCCCAATAGTGGGTTGTTACCACGTCAGCCCCATGCTTCAAAACTCCCATGGCCTTTGTTGCTGCACTTCAGCCAAACCCACACTTTGCTGTCGTACCTTTCTCTCTGGAACCCAGTCGAGCCACTATGTGAAGGAAAACACCAAACAAACTTAGTTCAGAATCAATGGTAACTCAATAGCTGGCCACATCAACTAGAATCCTAATCTTGTAAGCCATATTAAATTGAAATCCTCTGGTGGCAAATCCTGGCAGATTCACCATCTAAACCAGGAGATACTAGCAGCTACATCTTGTTCTCTCATTCTCCCTATTCAAAAGCTCCCATCTCTTTCCTGCCTACTCTCTTCCCCTCTCCAACCCAGAAGTCCCACCTATTCACCCAGGATTGGTTCCTTTATTCATTAGGGGATGGTTCACAAGAAATCACCTGAGTATGTGACTCATTGCAGACAACCCCTCCCAGGAAAGCGGAATTAACATCAAAATACAAGCAGCAACAGGGCCTTCCACAACAAATGTCAAATTATTTAGTGTAGGGTGATAAAAATGAGAATTGCTTAAACTCTTCCAGGAAATATGTGAGTTGCTCTTCTTTCAATCTATCATTTCTTGGAAGTAAAATATGCCATGGCCAATGCCACGGGTTATAACCATGGCAAAGCTGAAAATGGGTTGTTTATAATTATGCACCATCGACAGGGAGTAATTTGACATGTGCTAGCTATTCAGAGTGGGTGTTTATAAACTCAGAATAGTAAAAGGTTCATTGCCTAATAGAAAGAGTGCCATGTGCTTTGATTAGTCATTCTGTGGTCTGACTCTCTCTGCTATAACTATGGTTCTTTTAAATTTACTTTAAGGATGGCCTGTCTGTTCACATTTCTAGATAGAAGCTCCAGTAAGCCAAAGATAGACACCCTACAATCACAATTCAATGGAGTTTATAAGAAAGAATTAGCAGGAAATGGTAAGGGATCATAAGGCATGTGGCAGGTACCTCTACTACATTTTTTCCCAATTTTTATTAGATATTTGCTTCATTTACATTTCAAATGCTATCTTCTCATTAACTTAGTATTCAGGATGAAATGAAAAGACAGAGTAGAAGCATTTTCAAGCCCCTACCTTAACATGTAGGTGTTTCAATGCCCAGATAAAGAACTGTTAAAGTTAACTTCCTTGGAGAGATTAAAAAATCACTCTTTCCAAGAGAATCAGATCTAATTAGCTTTAAACAATTGTTGAATATCATGTGTGAGCTCAACGAGGTGTTTAAAGATAAGGGTGCCTTTTTAAAGAATCATTTTCATGTGCATGAGCTTGCTAATGTCCTCAACACAACTATCAAAATTATTATTTATAGTGTAACACTGTGTGTTGTGTACACAAAAGATAGTGTTAGGATGAGAAAAAAAATCACAGCCTTTGTCCAAAATCTTAGGAGTAGGAGACAGTAAAGATAAAATGCTCATCCCTGGCATTAGCTCTAAGTGCCAAGGATTGAGCAAGGTGAGTTTTGTTCCAAGACAAACAGGAGAGAGAGAGACTGGAGAGTCAAGGTCTGTGGGGCCTTGGAAGACAACCAAGTGTGCAGACATTTGAAAATAAAAAGAAACCATTTTACTGAAGACTTCTTTGATGAAGGACATCTAACCCTGAAGATTAATTGAGTTAGTCAGATGAAGAATGTGGAGCAGAAGGGAAAGAGGCCCTTCTCCATCATCCCCAATCCCTTTCCATAGAATGTAGATGATCCCTGCATAGAGCAATGCTGTGAAGGGGATCATCAAGAGACAGGTCAGAGGACCCTTTTTACCACTGATTATGCAGGCTAGAGTCCTTAAAGTGGGATTCTGGACCAATGAGAATCTTACCAGGAGATTTACTGAGCACAGACATTAGCTGGACCCACTCAGGATGGACCTGATAAAAGTGATGTGGGAGCCCAGGTACTGAAAGGCTATAATCCACCTGTGGGACATAAGGGACACTCAAGTTTAAAAGTGTGTTAATATGATCTATGTTATTTTGCAATTCAGATTCTCCAAGTCTCAATTTATTCAGCTATAAAATATGGGTACCACTTTGAGGTTCAGGTGATATTTTAAATATTCTTATGCTCAAATGATATAATTGTAAAATATTATTATCAATAACTTTCTAAATTAGTAACTCCTCCTGTGATGGAAGTAAAACACAAAATGCAATTATAAAGTGGGGGTAAAGCGATGTATCAATGCTTAGAGCATGTGATGTTCTTGCCAAGGATGCTATTTTATTTCCAACAGTCAAAATGGCAGTTCACAACCATCTCTAACTCCAGTTTCATTGGATCTGATGCCCTCTTCTGGTCTAACATGCACTACCCAGGTTCACAGTTCAATATACTTACATGCAGGCAAATAAAAATTTTGAAAATCTCAGACACTTAAAAAATATTAAAATATTTTTATAAAGGTAATTACAGTGTAGACATGGTCAGAAAGGGTTAGGAATCCCAGCACTCAGGAGGCTGAGATTGGAGTATTGCTAGTTGGAGAATAGTCTGTTGTAGAAAGAAGGAAGAAAGAAAGGGAGGGAGGGAAGGAGAGAAGAGGACGAAGGAAGGAAGTTAAGAAGGAAGTGAGGGAGCAAAGGAGGGAGGAAAGAAGGGAATGAGGAAAGAAATAAGGAAGATGAAAAAAAAGATAACACAAGACAAGGATTCAATCAATTACAATACCCTGAGAAACTACATTGCTCAGAGCATTAACCACAGTGTTCAACTTAACATGTTACATGCTGCTTATGTCTCCCATCAGTCCACCAGGAAAACAACGTCACTGCTTGTTTGGGAGAATGGAAAGCCTGGGGATTTTAAAACCACACATCTAATTAATTAGCAATATATTTAAAGAAGCCCACTGTATATTTTACTGCATTTATACTGCCACTTAAAATTTGCTGAGGTCTGTTCTGCCGATTAGTCTCCAACCATTCCCAAGGACACCAGGGAGCTGTTAGGCTGTTGCCCACTGGCCCTTTTGTAACCCAAACCACAAGTGTGACAATTATGATGTCAAAGGTGGCTTCCCTGAGAGCTCTGTGCACTCTGCAGCTGAAAGATGGCCTTGAAATTCTGCCTCTAGTTGCTACAGAAATGAGAATTTGATGATTTGGAGCTGACAGATTGCCACAGTCAATTGCTGTTTCATACCCTGCGGTTCATTAAAAATGCCAGTTCTATCTTCCTGAATTTGCAAGATGTGTCATATACTTCTGCCAAGCTAATTTTCTTAATTTGAAAAAGTTGTATGAGTTCTGAACTGTGTGAGTTCAGTTTGCTTGAACATCTCGACAGAAAGCCACCCAAATATGTATGTATGTATATATATATATATATATATATATATATATATATATCTTCAACTATATTCTCACTCAAACAGCTGCAAAACAACAACAACAACAAAAAGGTTTAAAGAGAATAGTTGACAACTCTTGAGTTTAGCTGGTTTAAAAATCCCCAGAGGAAAGTTTCATTCTGAAAATGTTGTTAGGGACCATGTGGTGTGTCTCTTTCCTCCAACAGAGTGTAAAGTTGAAGGTATTCAAAATTCAGGGAGCTGGGAGATCTCCAGGTTGTAGCTGTGAACCGTATGCTGATGGCATAAACATTTTTTATTTCATGTGCTTATTTTAAAAAAAAACTGTGTGATGTATGATCAGACAAAAATATATCATGCATATTCCTATTACAGTACTCTTTGAGAGGTTACCATGGAAGTTGTTATTGCATTTAAAATGAGAACTTTTTAAATGAATATAATTATGTGTTTTTCATTCTTTCCATGCCAAAGAAAAACTGAAGAATATTGAGTGAGCCTCGCCCATAACCAACCTCAAAGCCAAATATAAATCAGATACCTCAGGCTGCCTCCTCTGCAGACCCAACCAGCTGCTGAATAGGGAGCAGATGATGAGAGATCCTGGCTTCCTCTCTCCCTGGAGAAACTCAAGTGGCAGATGGTGGAAATCGGAAAGGCTACTAAAGGAGCTGCATGCTGAACTGCACAAGAGGCTGACTAGCTTTCATGTGTTTTTTCATACATAGGGGAGGTGATTTATTAACATTTCTTACTACCCTTCCCTTAGGCGAACCCTAAACCACAGTCCCTTTCTCACTATCCATGAAGCACAGCTCCAACCCCAGAAATATCTACCTTTTGTTACATGTGAATCAAAATAATGTAAAAGTAAAATATAGCCCCACTGGAGTGCCTGAATTTTAGAACAAAGAAATCTCCACTGGAATGTGATTCTTATTTTCTATTGTTTGCTTTCATTGGTTGAAAGTAAATGAATAACATAGAGACACAATATGGCCCATCCTTACCTGGGTGTACACTCATTGGAGCGCTTCCTTGCCGATTGGAAGCCACACTGAATATGACTTAGAAGAAATAATACTGCAGTTTGTAGTACTTTGTAAATTTGCATGTAAAGTGATCATTTCATGTAGGACTCTGCACACATATTACAAAGCTTAGATGTTTAGTTAACTTTGGAGAATGAAAAATGAAATCAATCCCTTCTCATCATGTAAGAATGGCTTTGTCAGCAACTGTGTGAACTAATGTGTTCCATTATGGACAGATGAGGCTCTGATTCCCTCTATTGTTCCTTTCCAGAAGAAAATAATTAATATCTTAGTAACACATATCACCTAGACTTACATTATAAATTCAGAAAAGAAAGTGATTTTTAAATGAAGTTTTGTTGGAGAAGATTATACCAGGTGAATGTCAATTTTAATGCAATTTTATTTATAATACATAATCTTTCTTCTTTTTTTCTTTTTCCTTTTTAGAGATTGAACTAGGAGCTTCACAAATGCTAAGTATGTATTTTGCCCCTATGATATATCTCCAGTTACTATAAACACTTATTTTAGGTATTTTATGTTTCCAGAAAGGAGCCCTTTACCTTGCTCTCAGTCTTTCTGCCATACCTGCCTGTCCTCAAGTCCCTGTCACAACTAATTAGCAATACCCACTCCTTTCCCTAGTTTCAAGGCTGCAATCCTCAGATGGCCTATGCTTGAGTCTCTGCAAATCACTGAGCCCCTAACAAAAGACTCAGAGTTTGTCTCTCAACTCTCCACAGTGAATATACTCTGTCATCTCTTTGGCTGGCCTTTTCATCTTTCAGATCTCTTGACTTCATTTAGGCCTCTTCACTAATGCTCTCTGGGAGTTTGATGAGCACATGATGTAAACACACCAAGAATAAACTGTTGTTCATGAAAAGAGCTCCTTACTGTGTGGTTAATGTTAATTAATTAATATAAATTAAGGCATAGTTCAGGTCCTATTTTAATATTACAATCAATGTAATTCTCAGATTCTTAAAGTATCTGCAGAAAATGAGTCCTCACTCATTTGATATGCCTACCATATAGCTCCTCAGCCTGCAGTTGTTTTACCTGGTCATTTCATCCAGAAATTAGTTTCCAAGTCAGTAGCAAAGCCAAGTGTCCTTACAAAGGTTTATCCTTGTGTCTTAGTCAGTTTCTATTCCCGCACAAACATCATGACCAAGTGTTCTTACAAAGGTTTAGCCTTGCATAGTTTATTTAAGTGTTCTCCACCAAATATACACCCTTTTCATGTTTATTTGTATATTTGCATGTATGAATACATGGTGGAAAGTGCATGTTTGTGTAACTGTGTTCCTGTGCAGATCAGAAGACAACTTGTGCAATGTATCTCCCCTTCTCCTGTGTGCACTCTAAGGTTCAACTTAGTGTGTTGAAATTAACTAAGATGCCTTTATCTACAGAACCATCTTATACCCTCCCCCCACTATTTTTCATTTTTCCTTCTTCATAGAAAACTATTCTAAGCTGTGTTTAAATCTTTGAAGAAAATTGACTGCCTTGATTGGTACAAGAATTCACAAACTGAATATTACAAGAGTAGAAATTTGCCTACTCAAATATCGACTTGAAGATAATTTATCTATTGCATATTTGCTGGACAATTGAGTGTCTTCTTGAATATGTAGTAGGCTGGTGTGGGAAACAAGGTGCGTTTGTAGGAAGAGGTAGACAAAAGGGCACATTCAGCATGGAGACAGGCATTAATCTTTTAAATGTAAGCATATGTTATTTTATTAGGAATTTAGCAAACCAGTTGGGACAAGAAGACAGCACCAAGCTGCCTACATTTAGTAACCATGCACGGAAAAATATTGGCTTTGAAAATATTGCTTGATAAAAAAACATTGACTTTCTCAATCTGTGTATGCCTGTTGAAGCATTCCTATGTCAGCATCCATTTAATTAAAAGCAGCCTCATCCTTATTCATTGATACATACTATTAAGTGAGGGCAATTACTTTCTCTGCATGAAATCTTTATGGAGGAGGCATAAATACTATCTTTCCTTTAATGTAGAGGATATGTGTGCTTTAAACCCGAGGCAAAGCTGCTTCTCTGTAGCATTAGATGGCTCATCAGGCATCTTAAAAGTGAGCTTTTCTGTAGCTGGTTTCCAGGGAAGATGAGTTATGCCATGCATTTGTAATTGCAGAAATTATTAAATGCTTGCTCTCGCTGGAGTTGCTAGCACTCACTATTATTAGGTTTTCATAATCCTTTTGGAGCCACAACAGGACTTGGTACTTCACTGCCTGGGCATTAGCAGCTTGGAATGCAAATTTGAACTATCTAGACTAGTCCCTTGAGAAAGAAGAAATGCTCTTAACTGCCTCGCTCTGACCTATGTGCGGTCTTTCCTGGCTCCTGCATGGGCAGACCAAAATAGAGCTCTGGAAAGTAGCAAAAATATTTGGATGCAAAACTTATTTTCTCTTAACTTGAGAGAAATTAGGAATGTCTGGCAATGAGATTTGCTGGATTATGGTCCTTCTGAACTTTGACTTTACATCACCCTGTCAAAGTATAGACATTTCTGCACCCAAGAGGAGTGTGTGCTTCTCAGTGTAATAAATACAAACAAACAAACAAACAAACAAACAAATTTACTTGGAGTTCCTGTTGTGTTCTTAAATTATTTTTATAGCTTTGAGAGAGTTTCTCAACCCACAAAAAGAGGATATAAATTTTTGGTTAGGAGTTCAGTTTAGGCATTTCTAAAGAATGTTCCAGGGTTTCTTCCTAGTCTCTTAAAATATCCTCCTCCTATGTTGTATGAGCAATGACCTTGGAAGCCACTTTTATCCTGGGAGAAGAGGATATACAAACTATTCCAGATTGTCACCAAGTAAAAATAAATCCAAGCTCATGTTTTTGAGCTGTGCCCCAGAAAGTGAAAACAAACCTAGCCATGTACTTTCCCCTGTCTGTTTCCTTAAATATGCACTCTTTGACCTCTAGTTGTGTATGCTATGAAACTTGCATGAAGAGGATGGAATTTTATTTTTCAAAATATATCCTACTGTAAAAAGAAAATCTTCCATGATATTGTAACTTCTTCAAATTCTTAATTTCTTCCTGGTATGTTCTGTTACTGGTTAAGTTTTCAATATTCTTGAACTCTGGGTTGGCTGATAAATAAGATAAGAGATGCAATTAATTATTAAAAGACAGCATTGCTGGCCAGTTTTCTCTCAGCTTAACACAAGCTAAGTCATTTGGGAGGAGAAAACCTCAGCTGAGAAATTTCCCCTGCCATATTTGTCAGGGGGCAGGGCAATGGGGGGTGTTTTCTTGAATGGTGGTTGATACGGGAGGATACAGTTCTCTGTAGGCAGTAACACCCCTAGGATGGCAGTCTTGGGTGCAAGAGGAAAGTAAGGCTGAGCAGACCATGAGGAGTAAGCCAGTAAGCAGCATTCCTCATGGGCTCAGTATCAATATCTGCTTTCTGGTTCCCGCCTTAAGTCTACCCTGGCTTCCCTGGATGATGTCCTAGAGCTATAAGATGAAATAAACTCTCTCCTTCTCAGGTTGATTTTGGTCATGGTGTTTCATCACTATAATAGAAACTCTAGCTAAGAAATCCTACTACCAACTATTTAGTTTTTGTAAACTCAATGGAAGTTGTAAAAATCCTTTCTGCAAGTAGAAGCAATGCCTGTTTCTAGGTTTAAAGTTACTGAGGACCACAGCTCACAGAAGAGAAGTCTATCTTTAACATCATTTTAAAACAATCGCCTACCTGTTGGTATTTTTCCTTTAGGAGAATGAGAAAAGACAATATTTCTACAATTTAAAAACGAGAGAGTCCCAGAAATATTAAAATTGATGGGCCATCATCGGGAGGAGAGGAACTTAGTATTGTGAAGATCATATGCCCCAGTAAATGGGAATGCCAGGGCCAGGAAGCAGGAGAGGGTGGGTTGGGAAGCAGGGTGGAGGGAAGGTATAGGGGGCTTTGGGGAAAGCATTTGAAATGTAAATGAATAAAATATCTAATAAAAATGCCTTAAAATTGTTTTAAAAAGCTAAAAAAAAAAGAAGTATTAAGAGGAACAATAAATAGTGACCTAACAAACTACAGTAGAACCTTGAATATGGGCATGCTCAGACCTTGTGCAAAGTGCTAAGCTAAACTCCTTGTATCATGCAAAGTCCATTCTATATTACCCTATGGACTGTAAGAGAGGACTGTCCTGCTAAGATTTACGGTTTCTTGACCTTACACTTTCATATTCTTCTGTTTCCACTCTATAGACAGCAAATTTCAACAACCGGGAAACAGCTATGACATCTTGATAGGAAAAAAGAGACTACATTCAAAGGAAAAGTAAATTTTTTTTTCTTTTTTTTTTTTTTTCAACTTTTATTAGATATTTTCTTCATTTACATTTCAAGTGTTATCCAGAAAGTTCTCTATATTCCCCCCTCTCCCGGCCCTGCTCCCCTACCCACCTGCTCCCACCCCTTGGCCCCAGCGTTCCCCTGTATTGGGGCATATAAAGTCTGAATAACCAAGGGGCCTCTCTTCCCACTGATGGCCAACTAGGCCATCCTCTTCTATATATGCAGCTAGAGACACGAGCCCAGGGGGTACTAGTTGGTTCATGGTTATTCTTCCACCTATAGGGTTGAAGACCCCTTCAGCTCCTTGGGTACTTTCTCTAGCTTCTTCTTCCTTGGGAACCCTGTGTTCCATCTAATAGCTGACCATGAGCTTCCACCTCCATGTTTGCCAGGCATTGGTATATTTTCCCCCGAGACCTCTATATCCGGGCCCTTTCAGCACCATCTTGCTGGCATATGCTATAGTGTCTATGTTTGGTGACTGACTGGGGGATGGATCCCTGGCAGCCGCAGTCGTTGGGTCCATCCTTTGGATTGAGCTGCACAAATGCTCCCTTTAACTCTTTCAATGTGTGCTTTGTTCTTAATTCTAGGAAGGGGTGCGGTGTCCACATTTTGATCTTCCTTCTTCTTGAGTATCATGTGTTTAGTAAATTGTATCTTGGGTAGTCTAGGTTTCTGGGCTAATATCCACATATCAGTGAGTACATGTTCTGTGAGTTCTTTTGTGAATGGGTTACTTCACTCAGGATGATGGCCTCCAGATCCATCCATTTGCCTAGGAATTTCATATATTTATTGTT
>LR749839.1:644115-705930 GCA_902729485.2 Mus minutoides
AACAGTAATTGTTGCTTCCTGTCATCTTTGTTTTTAGAGTTGGGATTCTGTTCTTGTGGCTGTCTTCTTTTAGGTTTGTTGAAGGATTACTCTCTTGCTTTCTCTAGGGCAGAGTTTCCATCCTTGTATTGGTGTTTTTCTGTTATTATCCTTTGAAGGGCTGGATTTGTGGAGAGATATTGTGTGAATTTGAATTTGTTGTGGAATACTTTGGTTTCTCCGTCTATGGTAAATGAGAGTTTTGCTGGGTAAAGTAGTCTGGGCTGGCATTTGTGTTCTCTCAGCATCTGTATAATCTCTGTCCATGATCTTCTGACTTTCATAGTCTCTAGTGAGAAGTCTGGAGTAATTCTGATAGGCCTGCCCTTATATGTTACTTGACCTTTTTCCCTTGCTGCCTTTAATATTCTGTCATTATTTAGTGCGTTTGTTGTTCTGATTATTATGTGTCGGGAGGAATTTCTTCTCTGGTCCAGCCTATTTGGAGTTCTGTAGGCTTCTTGTATGTTTATGGGCATCTCATTCTTTAGGTATGGAAAGTTTTCTTCTATTATTTTGTTGAAGATATTTGCTGGCCTTTTAGTTTGATAGTCTTCCTTCTCATCTACTCCTATTATTCTTAAGTTTGGTCTTCTCATTGTGTCCTGGATATTTCCTGGAATCTTTTTGCATTTAGCATTTTCTTTGATTTTCTTGTCTATGGTCCCTATAGAATCTTCTGTGCCTGAGATTCTCTCTTCCATCTCTTGTATTCTGTTGCTGAGGCTCATATCTATGGTTCCTGATTTTTTTCCTATGGTTTCTATCTCCAGGTTTAACTCCTTTTGGTTTTTCTTAATTGTTTCTACTTCCATTTTTAGGTCCTGGATGGTTTTGTTCCATTCCATCACTTGTTTGGTATTCTTTTCCTGTAACTCTCTCAGTATTTCCTCTTTAAATGCTTTTAGTTGTTTATCAGTGTTTTCCTGTAACTCTCTAAATTTTTCCTCTTTAAATGCTTCTAGTTTTTTATCAGTGTTTTCCTGTAATTCTCTAAGTTTTTCCTCTTTAAATGTTTCTAGTTGTTTATCTGAGTTTTCCTGTATTTCCTTCTTATAGTCCTCCATCATCATCATGACCAGTGACTTTATATCCATGTCCTGCTTTTCTGGTGTGCTGTTGTATCTAGGACTTGATGTGGTGGGTGAGTTTGGATCTGGTGATGCCAAGTACCCTTGGATTCTGTTGCTTCTGTTCTTACGCTTGCCTCCTGCCNAGACCAGAAAGGACCCACTGTTCTGTGGGCAATTGCTGACCCACTGTTCCTAGAACCACCACTGCACTCTGCTCACGAGTAACCCCGATGCGATCTTACAGTCCTGGGGTATTGGAAGCACAGGGCAGGCCCTAGGTGTGTCTGCTGAGCTCAGAGGAAAGATGGCGGGGTGGGGGGTGGGTGGTGCTCTGGCTGGGAGGGGCGCAGCCTCCGGTGGGGCGGAGTTCTCAGATCCCGCCCCTGCAGGCAACTGCTGGCCCACTGCTCCCTAAACCACCGCTGCACTTCACTCATGTGTAAACCGATGCAATCTTAAAGTCCTGGGGTATGCAAAGCACAGGGCAGGCCCTAGGTGTGTCCGCTAGGCTCAGAGGAAAGATGGCGGGCGGAAAAGTAAATTTTAAAAACAAAATTCTGTTTCTACATTTAAGGAAGCTAAGCTCAGTGAATTCTTGGCATAATCATATGTCTAATAATTTGACTATTGTCTAGTAGGAGAATTGAGACAAGCATAGCTGAGAATAAACATTTAAATTTCTTTTTCAAATTTGAGGTATGATTTTTACCACTATGACATTTCTTGATTCAATCGATAAATCACAGATCATTGCATTTACTATCAGGGTGTCGTTAAAGACACGAGTCTCTAAAATAGAATTTCCCCTCATATTTTTTTAATTCTCTTTAATATATACAGTCAAATAGGATAAGATTACAGTAATTACATAAGAGAGAAACAATGAATGAGTAGATAATAAAATTTACATTAATTTAAAAAGCATTTAGTGAGGAATTAATTATATGCCAAGCTGTGATATTAATGCTAGAAATGGAGTAGTGAACAATAAAGACCTAACTAACATACTTAAGTGACTCTTATATTCTGAGGAGAAAGAAAGACGAATAAGCCAGTGACACAGAAGTAACATCACAGATGCTGGCACTAAGAAGACTGTCCTGCTTCTCTAGCTGAGGGTGGTGTTCCTCTGTAGTGGTGGTATTTGAACAGATGTCTAGTAGTTAAGATAAATGATCTCTGCCTACAAAGATGGGGAACTGGAGAATGACAGTTTAAAACAACAGAGGAAGGTCCCAGGTAGCAGGTGTAATGCTGAGCTAATTCTTTTGTCAAAACTACCTTCAGTGTGCAGCTCCTTGAATATGTTTGGGAAGCTACCCATAAACTATGTTTATTTATATAAAAGTAATGGACCTAAATTGTGTAAGAAGAATTGAACACACATTTACTAGTAACAAACTTTCTACCGCTTCTTTGTGTTCATTGCCTTAGTCCTTAATTTCCCAACTTACCTAGTGTATTACTGATCTATTTCATTCTGCTAATATTAAAATACCTGAGGCTACATACTTTACAAATAATTATTGGGTTTATTGTTTTGGTTCCTGAGGTCCTATATAGCACAACACTTATCATTCTGGGGAAGATTGTAGGCTGCTTGACAACATGGATGCTTCCATGGCAATGTATATAAGGAGAAGATTATGAAAAGACAGAGAGATCCCAGCACCAGGTCCACTGTTTCAATAATAACCTATTTTTGTGAGAACACATAAGAATGATATTAACCCTTTCACTCTCTCTTTTTTAATTACTTTTTTTTTTTACAATCCAGTTGTTGCCCTCTTCCTGATCCATCTTCCCACAGTTCCTCATCTCATTCCTCCTCCCTTCTGTCTCTAAAAGGATGCCACCATCCCTCACTCCAGGCCTCCCCACTCCCTGGGAGACACATCTTCTTCCACTGAGGCTAGACTAGGCAGTCCTTTGCTGTATATGTGTTGGGGACCTCAGACCAGCTTCTGTAGGTTTCCTGGTTGGTGGCTCAGAGAGATCTCAGGGGTCTGAGTTAGTTGAGACTGCTGGTCTTCCTGTGGGGACATCCTACTCCTTCGTTTTTTTTCCACTTATTCCCTAATTCAACCACAAGGGTCCCCAACTTCAGTCTAATGGTTGGTTGTAAGTATCTGCATCTGTCTCAGTCAGCTGCTCGTTGAGCCTCTCACAGAACAGCTATGCTAGGCTCCTGTCTGTAAGCACACCACATCAGTAATGGTGTTGGGCCTTGGAGTCTCCCCTTTAGATTAATCCAAAGGTGGGCCTGTCATTGAACCTTCTTTCCCTCAGTCTCCTCTCCATGTTTTGTTCCTGCAGTTCTTTCAGACAGAACGATTCTGGGTCAGAATGTTTGACTACAGGATGGCGACCCCATCCCTTCACTTGATGCCCTGTCTTTCTACTGGAGATAGATTCTACCAGTTCCCTCTCCACACCTTTGAGCATTTCATCTAAGGTCTCTCCCTTTAAGTCCTGAGAGTCTCTCACCTCATAGGTCTCAGGTATTTTCTAGAGGGTTCCCTGACCTACCACCCCTCAAGGTTTCATATTGCTATTCATTCTGCTGGCCCTCAGGGCTTCTCTCCTGTCTGTCCCCATGCCTGATTATGTTCCCCCTTTCCTCTTCCCTCTTCCACCCAGTTTCCTCCATCCCTCTGCCTCCTATGATTGCTTTCTTCTCCCTCCCATGTGGGATTTAGACATCCTTACTTGGGCCTATCTGCTTGTTAACCTTCATGAGTTCTGTGCACTGTATCCTAGGTGTTCTATAATTTTGGTCAATATCCACTTTTTTTGAGTACATACCATACCTGTATTTTGGGTCTGAGTTACCTCACTCAGGATGATATTTTATAGTTCATCCACTTGCCTGCAAACTCATAATGTCCATAATGTTCTTAATAGTTGAATAGTATTACACTGAGAAAATGAACCACATTTTCTGTATCCATTCTTCTGTTGTGGAACACCTGGGTTGTTTCCAGCTCCTGGCTATCACAGTTAAAGCCACTATGAACATAGTAGAGCAAGTGCCCTGTGGTATTATAGGGAATCTTTTGGATATATGCCCCAGAGTGGTATAGCTGAATCTTCAAGGTAGATCTATTTCTAATTTTCTGAGGAACCTTCAGATTGATTTCCAGAGAGGTTGTACCAGTTTGCAATCCCACGAGCAATGGAGGAGTGCTCCTCTTTTTCCATATTCTTTTCAACATGTGATGTCACCTGAGTTTTTGATCTTACCCATTCTAACTGATATAAGGTGGAATCTCAGGGTTATTTTGATTTGTATTTCACTGATGAAGTGCTTCTCAGCCATTCTAAATTCCTCTGTTGTGAATTCTCTATACCCCACTTTTAATTTGGTTGTTTGGTTTTTTTGGAGGTTAACTTCTTGAGATCTTTATATATTTTGGATATTAGCCCTCTATTGGATGTGGGGTTACGGAAGAGTTTTTCCAATCTGTAGGTTGATGATTTGTCTTATTGACTATGTCCTTTGCCTTATAGTTTTTCATCTTTATGAGGTTCCATTTATCAATTCTTGGTCTTAGAGCCTGAGCCTCGGATTTCTGTTTAGGAAACTTCCCCCTGTGCCAATGACTTCAAGGCTTGTTCCGATTTTCTCTTCTATTAGATTCAGTGTATCTAGTTTTATGTTGAAGTCCTTGATCCATTTGGACTTGAGCTTTGTGCAAGGTGACAAATATCAATCTGTTTTCATTTTTCTACATATAGACTGCCAGTTATACCATTTATTGAAGATGTTTCTTTTTCCATCATGTATTTTTGTCTTCTTTATCAGAGATCAAGTGTCTATAAGTACATGATTTTATGTTTGGGTCAATTCTATTCCATTGATTGAACTGTTAGTCTCTGTACCAATATCATGCCGTTTTTATCACTATTGCTCTGTAGTATAGCTTGAGGTAAGGGATAGTGATACCCTCAGAAGTTTATTTATTGTTAAAAATTGTTTTTGCACTCCTAGGTTTTCTGTTTTACCATATAAAATTGAGAATTGCTCTTTCCATGTCTCTGAAGAATTGTGTTGGAATTATGATGGGGATTACATTGAATCTGTAGATTTCTTTTGGTAGGATGGCCATTTTTACTATGTTAATCCTACCAATCCATGAACATAGAAGATCTAGCCATTTTCTGAGGTCTTCTTCAATTTCTTTCTTAAGAGATTTGAAGTTCTTGTCATATAGATCTTTCACTTGTTTGGTTAGAGGAACACCAAGATATTTTATATTATTTGTAACTATTGTGAAGGGTGTTGTTTACCTATTTTATTTCTCACCACAATCATCATTTGGATAAAGGAAGTCTACTGATTTGTTTGAGCTAATTTTATTTTTAGCCACTTTGCTTTTTTTTTTTTAAGCTGTGTAAGTTCTTTGATAGAATTTTTGGGTTCACTTACATAAACTATATCATCTGCAAACAGTGATAGCTTGACTTTCTCTTTGTAAATTTATGTCCCCTTGATATCCATTTTTTGGTTTATTGCCATAGCTTGAACTCTGAACACTGTATTGAATAGATATGTGTAGAGTGGTCATCCTTGTCTTATCCCGGATTTGGGGGGTGCTTTAAGTATCTCTCCATATATTTTTATATTGGCTGCTAGTTCACTGCACATAGCTTTTATTATGTTTAGGTAAGGGCCTTGAATTCCTGATCTTTCCAATACTTTAAACATGAATGGTGTTATATTTTGTCAAATGCGTTTTATTAACCCTTTCTCATAACAATGCTTTCAACTAATGAAACCATTTTACCCAGGCCTCATTGCCTAAGAGCCTCATCATTTCTAAATGCCCTACAGTGAAAACCAAACATTCAGTGTACAAAGTCGTTAGAGATACCTTCAGGCCATAAGTCAAATCCAAATACCTGATCACCCAGGCTTACAGTAACAACCTTCTACTTGTAGATCATTCTCTCTGTACAGGTATCCTACAATGCCAGATTAAATATGATCCTTACCTGCTCAAAAACACATAATTTTACAGAGGTCTAATCTAACTTCCTTAGTCATTCAAACTTCCTTGAATAGGCTTTCAAGGTCTACTCAAGAAACCTTGAAGCTGGATAGATATTTCCTCCTATCTATCAAGCAGCTTTCCCTTATTGGATATTTAGCTCTCTCTGGCTTGTATCTTTTCAACATTCTTACCCAGAATGCACTGCTTCCATCATTCTGTAAAAAAATTATTTCTATCAATTAAAATTTAGTTCAATTTTTACTATTTCCACTAATAATTCTCTAGTCACTTCAGCTCTCACATTTCTGGAGAATGTTGTTTTGTTTTGTTTTGTTTTATTTTAAGTTTCAAAAGTTCTGCTATTGTGAAATCTGAGAATCCATATTAAATGAATCTTCTTGGTGAATCTGAGGTACTCCAGTATGATATATCTATTGATAGGATATGAATAACTGAAAATGATGTATTCTGATCTTGTGGTCTAAAATGATTGTGGTCCCCACAGCACTCCTATGCTTTAGATTTTACATTCAACGGTGAATTGAGAGTGACAGACTCATGCTACTGACTTAAACCTGCAATAGCTGCTGATGACACAGGCCATTCAGAACCTACTAGAGCTGAAAGAAAAGTAGATTGTGATCATATCCTTTTAGAGCTAAATGTTCACTGGAAACAATGGAAGGCAATTTCTACGAGTAGGGTGGGAGATTGGAAACCAATGTGCATTTTATTGCATTTGAATCATCAAAGGTTGGCTTCCTGAGAGAAAATGGAAAAGAAAGCATTAGAGCATATGAAGAAAACCACTAACTTTTGACACTTTCTTTCTTTCTTTCTTTCTTTCTTTCTTTCTTTCTTTCTTTCTTTCTTTCTTAAAAATGGCATCTACAGTCTGTTCCTAAATTACGGTGAACTACAAGAGACAAAATTGCCACAACAAACACACCCTGGATTTCTTATCACAACAGCTCTGTAGTAATCAAACAAAATGCATAGGAGCATAGAGGAAAGCTGTATAGAGCTATGGTTTGAGCCTAATGTGGTGGTATATACCTATAATGCCATAATTGGGAGTATTGAGACAAGATAATAGTGAGTTTAAGACCAGGCTAGGCTTCATAGTAAAATCCTACTCCATAACAGACACCTGTAATGGTATAATAATATTATTCAGCTCATTTTGGGGACTTCGCTGGATGCTGCTAAGTATCATAGGACCTCTCAGTTAGGGGATTAGCCAATAAAGTACCAGACAGTATCACCAAGAAATGGATCCTGAATCTATGAAGAAATAGATGTTGTTCTGTTTTAAGAACAACTCAAGTGTCACAGCTTGTCCTAGGAGAAAGTAGATGATGTAAAATTAACAGAACAAAATAAAAGCTTTGTAAAATTATGTAGAACTGAGAGAAACAGGGCATCAGAATGCAAAGCTATCTTTTATTGCCCTTGTGAAATGGACAAACACAAAATCAGAATTGTTTTAACCTCATCTTAATCTTATTTCATACTGATAGCTAAAATGTTCTTCAATCTCTTGACTGTTTGTTCCTGGTTACAAATTATCATATTAAGGCCACAGCCAAGGACTCATTGCATGGAAGAAGCACTTTACATAGCCCTCAGTTCTCATGACAAATCAGCCAGAGTTAGGGTACAGAGCTCAGGGAGCATGAGCTGTTCACAGATTTCCCCCAGAACAGATGAATCTCAGGAGCAGAGCTTAAAGAGTGACATTTATGGTGTGGGATCCCGTGAAATCTATAGTCTAGCTTGGGCTCACTCTTTGGTTCCAAGGAGCCTTGGGAGACAACAAGAGCACCCTACCCCCCCCATTCAAATCTTCAGGGGCCCTGAGACTAATCAGCTTGGAATCCTCCTCCACCAATCCCTTCACAGGTGGTATTCCCAGGACCCAGGCTGCAGTAGTGAGTTTCACATGGTCCCCTAAAATACATTGTCTAGCTCTGGGCTTGCTCTTCAGTCCTGAGAATCCTAGCAGGATCCCAATAATGTTCGATTCCTCCATGGAAGCTTTTGAGGGCTCCAAGACTAACCAGCTTGGAACATTTCCTCATGAGTCCCTTGATGGTTGGATCCAACTGAGGCACAGGCAGCAGAGACAGCTCACTCCACCTTCATGAGAAATCTTGTTACCATTAGGATCATCCAGCCAACAGTAAGGAAAACCAAATGCCTAAAGGATAGTTTAAGAGCACAATCAACAAGACCCAGGGCAATATGGAGCCACTAAAGGCCAGCTATCCTACTACTATGGATCTATATTCTGCAGTACCATCATGCCAGGCAAGATGTGTCTGACATATTAATGGAAGCAACTTTCAGATTGGATTTAGGGGCTTCATAAAGGGAACTGACATCTGGTACTGTTAGATGGGGCAAAACCCTGAGCTTGGAGAGATGACATGCCTCTGGTTGAGAGGTTGTTACCACTCTTTTGTTCAAGACTTAATATTGTTAAGCTGCCATTTAAATGTATGTGCTTAAGCCTATAAATCAGTGTTTCTGTCACCCCCAATTTGTCCTGGAAGGAAACTACTTTCTGGCAAAGAGATTCCTACCTGGCCAAGGTCTGAGACTATTACTGTGGCCGAATACAGGTGTGTAGCAATTTCCTCCAAGTTGAAACATTAAACCTTGTAGGGTGCCTCCTTCTTACTAGGAAAGTTCTAAGTTTCCAGAAGTAAACAAAATTTATAAGTCTCAGCAGGTAATTCACAAGTCTGAAGAAGTTAATGAAACCTACCAAATTCATATTACCTCTCCAAGGTTGGAAAAGCAGTAGTTATTGCTGGCTAGAAGATACTCTTAAGACAAACAACTAGCTGCCTGTTAGTCATTCAGAGAGCTTCAGAGATGCAGTTTTCATGAGTTAACCTTGAGTGGGCTTTTGGGTGATGCCTTTGAGTCAGCTATACTACTGTACATAATAACAACAAACTCATTGGTTTACCTGGTTGGATTTGGGACAATCATTATTTTTGTCACTAGTTCCTGATGTGAGCTGAGTAGACATTTATCCTTCTGCCCATAGTAGGTCTCACCCTTCATCAAAGGCTTTTTTACTACTCAGAAAATGGAGGTTATTACAGAGATCCAGAAGGGGTCAAAATACTGAGAATAGTGGACCATGGAGTGTTCATGTGAGATCTAGAGGACCAGGACATCTGTTGTGAAATAGTGTCTTCTAGACATGAGATGAAGCTACATCCATGAAGTCTCAAAAATGTGTTTGCCTAAATGGACAAGGATATCCCAGTGTGGATGGGAAACTCTCACAAGGCCCAAGAACTACAAGAAGGACTAGACACAATTAAGGAGAATGAGATCCCTGAGTGATTAACCAGTCGCTGGTGGTCAGCCCTAACACTTATACACATGAGCAACATTAAATGGACTAAAATGTGTGTGTGTGTGTGTGTGTGTGTGTGTGTGTGTGTGTGTGTAACCATAGTAATTGAAGATGTGGTTATGAATTTGAGAAGGACTTGGGGGAGCATGTGAGGAGTTGGAGGGGTAGAAGTGATATAAATACAGTACTTATGTATGAAATTTTCAAAAATATAAAAATTTTAAATAAAAAAATAAGCATTTTGAATTATGGTAAAATATGTTAAGACAATGAATACATTTAATTTTGAATTATAGTAAAATATGCTAAGATGATGAATACATTTAATGTATAAGATAAAGTTTAATTTAAAATCAGTATTTATTATACTCAAGATATCATATCACCAGAAAATTCGAATTTATGGTGAATAATATTAGGTGCTAATTATGATATATGCAGTAGCATGTAAATTTCCATTTTTTTCCTTAGGGATTACATTATAAAAAGTTTTACTATAATTGATTTAAGATATAAGCATATGACTCTTTGGGGATATTCCAAATGCTCTGAAGAATATTTTACTAATAGTTAGAACCCAGAATGAAAATACAGCACAGGTCTATGAGCAGCATTGTGGGGTAAGAGCCCTAGGCATACATTCCATCGCTGTCATGTACAGAGGGTATGACAGTGGACAAGTCTGTCGGCACATTCTTTTGCCTCTTGCTGGCACAACAGTTAGAAGAGCGAATACAATCAAATTTGAAGGACACAATATCATTTCCATAGCATGAGAATTCTCAAGACATGGAATTACTAAATTTTTCTCTATTTCAATAATTAATTTATATATATATTTTACAGTGTCAAGTTATTTTAGTAGTTTTAGTTCTCACATTTCTTAAGAATATAAGATAAGGCTTCCCAGTTCATAAATAGTTATTTCTAAAACAAAAACATTGAAGAGAGATAACACATGGAACTCATGCTTGTTATTTAGAACAGAGAACATCACCAAGAGTAAAGAGCAAGAACTTGGAAAGATGCTATAAGAACTTTCACATCACAGTCATAAATTGGAATATTTTTCAAAAATTTATAAACAATTTATTCCACGTTGGCCTTCCTAGTAAGAAATACACAGCTTATAAATTTGGATTCTCATCAAAAATAACAAATGAAGCAACCACTAAATTCTCTTGAAGAATGAAGATGTTCCACACAGGGTTCCCTCTCCCGCCCAGTGTACATGGGCAGCCCACACTCCGCTAGCAAGTGGAGCTGGGCAGATGAGTGTGGATGTGTGCACAGTGTGAGAGGCACCACTCAGAGCACGGCAAGAGGACTTTGGACCAGGCAGACATTACTAACAGTGCAAAACTGAACCTGAGGCTTCCAAATACAATTACTAAGCATTAATATTTTGTCTTTCCCCCCTTCTTTTGCTCTATAGAAAGGACAGAAGAAGTAGAAGAAACTCATTTGCCTGTTCCTGAAGGTCAGAGGAAGCATTTCACCTATCTTCATGGTTCTAGTCCTAAAGTAGGGAGGGGGCAGGTAGTTTATGTAGGGTGTGTTTGTTCCCTGAATGTTGAGGGACCAGGTTCTTCTTGCTAGGAAGAATGGGGAACAAGAAAATGCCACATCGCCACTGCTGGGAAAAATTGGATGTTCAGTGAATATGAAGTCTAAGTGGAAAATTCTAGTCCTTTCACTCTTCCCCACCCCCACAGCTTGAATTCAGGTCATCAGATGCAGGAGGTACCTTTTCCTGATGTGCCATCTCACCATATCATGCCTATTCCTTCCTCCATGCCTTTTGATAGGAAAACTTAGAGTTTTAAACAGCCTGTAGTGAGTGGTTTAAGGAATGGGTCCCATAGGTTCATGCTTGAACACTTAGTCGGCAGGGAGTGGAGCTGCTTGAAAGAATTACAAAGATTAGGAAGTGTGACCTTGTTGGCGAAAGTGTGTCACTGGGGGTGGATTTTGAGGTTTCAAAAGCCCACACCAGGCACAGTGTCTCTGTCTTGGCCAGCAGCTCAGTACTTATGTATGAAATTTGATTGTGGTGTGAAAGAAATTGTCATGGTCATGGTGTGTAATACTTGTAATTTCAGCATTTCAGAGGCTACTTCTCCCGCACCACTCTTGCCTGTGCGCTGCATGTAGATGATGGACTAAACCTCCGAAACTGTAATCAAGCCCCAATTACCTACTTTCTCTTATAAACAGTTACCTTGATCACTATGTCTCTTCACATGAGTAGAACAGTGACTTGAGGCATACTTCTTCAAGATCATCCTCTTTTCCATTGATACTGATAGAATTGGAATGTCTTATTCAAGTGTGATTTTCATTAAGATTCTGTATCAGACTTCTGATGGCTGAGTGCAAACAGGATAACAACATGAATGTATCTCTGGGGCTCCAACTTTCACTGTGTGACATTATTTTCCTCTACTATAAATTGCAAGTGATGTATCTATCTTGATTTATTTGGGTAATGTGTGTGCAAAGGAACTATTTACTGCATGGCAGCCTAATCCTAAACATTGTATCTGTGATGCCATATGCTGAGGGGTGTGCTGTCTCAGAGGAAAAGCACTGGCTTTAAACATGAATACTTTGAACAAATGTTAAATATATTGATTTGGGTGTACTGAATAGATCTGTGAGGTCACCAAAAGTTTAAAGTATGTGTTCACTTTATTGCAGTAATTCAAAAGGTGGACTCATTTAAGTTTAACCAGATAAAACTTGCTGACAAAAGAAATCAATATGATCCATTTTACTGAAGTCAGGTTTTTGACCTGTTGCCACGTACTCATTGCAGTGGCCCACTTATATGACAATGAGAATAGGAATGCCAGTAGTTTGGCAAGGAACAATTTAAATAACCTTAGGGGGTGGAGAAATGCAGTTGGAGTTTGGAGAAAGACAATTTCTTTCACACCACAATCAAAGCAAAAGCTGGTCATGGTGTGTAATACTTGTAATTTCAGCATTTCAGAGGCTGAGACAGAAGGATTGTTACAAGTTCCAGGCCAGATTAGTGGACATACATAGTGAATTCAAGACCACTCAAGAAAACATCCCCATCCTGACTCCAATTATGTGTGAATCAATCAATCAACAAACCAATCAATCAATAAAATAAGATTAGGAAAATTGAGATAAGTGCCAAGGGATGTCTCAAGCCTTAAATGCACTTAATCTTAGCAAACATCCACAAGGGGAATGTCACACAAGGGGATTGTCACACAAGGAGATTGTCACACAGGGGATTGCCACTCAGCCTGAGAAATATGGGCAGGCACCTGCCAGTACAGCACTTAAGTGTAATAAATTGTGCCTTGTTCCATTTTCCTTTGATACTAAATATCAAATACTCTTTACATTTTCAAATGGAAAGAGGCAGGTTTTTTGCAGCTTATTGCTTTTAATTTTTAATAAATTTAGAGCAAAAATGGCTACAGGAAATGTAGTTTATATTTAATGAAATGATACTTAGGTATAGTCGTGAAATTTTGAGTTTTTTATTTGAATTCTTTTAAGACTTTCCTACATGAATACTCCATTGATATTTCCCCACTCCTCTTTTTTAAAAAATATTTCTTATTAGATATTTTCTTTATTTACATTTGAAATGCTATCCTGAAATTCCCCTATAACCTCCTCCCCCTCTACCCCCCTACCCACCTACTCCCACTTCTTGGCCCTGGCGTTCCCCTGTACTGGGGCATATAAAGTTTGCAAGAACAAGGGGCCACTCTTCCCAATGATGGCTGACTAGACCATCTTCTGCTACATATGCAGCTAGAGACAAGAGCTCAGCAAGATTTTGCTGAAAGGACCCTGACATAGCTGTCTTGAGTGAGGCTATACCCGTGCCTGGAAAATTCAGAAGTGGATGCTCACAGTCATCTATAGGAAGGAACACAGGGCCCCCAATGGAGAAGCAAGAGAAAGTACCCAAGGAGCTGAAGGGGTCTGCAACCCTATAGGGGGAATATGAACTAACCAGTATCCCCATTCCTCTTAGCCCACTAACTAACCCATGCTACCTAAATCCTTTCATATTTATGACTGCCTCTTCTTTAATTATTATTATGTGTGTGCATGTTTACATGTGTGTGTGTGTGTGTGTGTGTGTGTGTGTGTGTGTGTGTGTGTGTGTGAATGTAACAAACTGAGATTATATGAAGTGTTTTAAATATGTACAAGGTTTAGAGCTTGGATTGGATAACATATTAGGTGGCTCATCCTTGGAAATTTTTTATTATTCTACTTCATAAGCTATTGGTTGCTTATAGCTTTTATTTAGGCATGGATACTTATAAAATATCCTCTGTTCATGTCGGTATATGGATTCATGTTATCATTATATAGTTCTTGTTTAGGCAACCATATTCTTGAAATATCATGGAACTAGCTTCCATATCAGGTATAGAAGATATGATCTCACAGGAGGTGCCCATATGATCTTCTCTCTTTAGAAGGTTTCCTGAGATTTAGGTCATCCTACCATCTGCCCCGCTGTCAACAAATTTGTAGTTGGATCAAGATATATCATACAACAGAGGAGGAAAAGTCAACCATCTTTTCTGTTTTCAAACTGATCAGTTCTAAGTTCTAAGTTAGGAGAGGGAAACTCTGGCTTTCTCAGCCTCCTAACCCCCACTCTATACTATCCCCCACTTCACAAGGCTCTCTTTCTCTGTATGTCTGCTGGATGTGTGCTTCTTCACCTTTGTTAAATGCTACTTCTGTCTATGGTCTAAGAGAACTCTGCTTCTATCTGTTGAGCTTCAGATTTTTTTCCAGCCTTTAAATCATCTAACTGGAAGAGAAAATGAACCCAATAAAGACCTTTACACTGTATCATTTCTACCCTGTATTAGTAAGGAGATAGTTATAAATCAAGAAATGCTTCTCACTTTTTAATAATGAGGTTTTGATAATACACACAAAAGATAGCTATAGTCTAGTCCAGAATATGTCAGTAGGATGAACTCTGAGGTGAGTGTGGCAGTGTTTACATGAAATTTTAGAGAACTAACACATTTTCATGGATCCCTAAACTAACACAAAGCATGCTCTAAAGGAGATAATAAACATAGCTCTTCCTGGAATGTCTGTGATCCAATAGGTGCTGCAAGTGAACTTCATAGCCACGTATTGATCCACTATAAATTCTTTTTCATAGTGTCACTAAAAATGTCCAGAAAGACAGAAGATGTGATTATTTAAAATCGTTCTGTTCCCTCAGCATTTATGAATGAATGCCCTAAATCAAAAAACAAGTTTCTAAAATCCCAATTCAGTGCTAAGAGAAGAAAGAGCATCTCCATAAGCCAATAGAAGAAGAGAAATGTCAGTGTAAGATGGAAGCTGCCCTTGAGGTTTTCCAAAGCTCTGGCATGAGAGATGAGGATCAAGTTTGACTCTACCCAAGGATCAGTAACACAGACTGGACCTAAAACATCTGGACATTCAAATTGGCAACTGGTACCTAACTATTACAAAGAATTATACCCCTGTGAAAGCCCAGTCTAGAGGAGAAGTCACCAGAAACAGGGCAGAGAAACAGCCTTGCTTAGAGATCAGGTGTGGACTGAGAAAACCTGGGGAGGAATTTATGGCTGTTAGCTTGTTGCTTTGTCTTTTATGGCCCCAAACTCTAAACTGAGAACACAAATTCTTTGAGGATGACAGTACTCTAAGGCTCCCATCAAAAATAAGTGCTGAACATTTTAGAGGCGTAAAATGTACCACCAGACTGTGTAGGATCCTCACACAAAGATGATCATAACCAGTGTAGGGAGTTCGGACTTCACAGGCAGCAAGCAGGACCTCTTAATTGCTACTGAATTGAAACACCTCTGTAGGAAGCCAGACTTCATTCAGCAAGCATCACTAAATGGTGAATCTCAGACCAGCAAGGTGACTTAGCCAGTAAATGGCATGCAAACCTTGCTGAGATGAGTTAGACACTAACAACTCCCACACTGGAAGGAGAGAATTAAATCCAAGGGTTACCTTACCAGTTCATTAGTTCACACTCAGTTCGAGCATACTTGCATATCAAGTAATGTCTCAGAGATTTTTCTCCAGGCCTATTCAATATCTTAGTTGAGGTTTTCTCTTTTTAGATGCTACCAGCTTGTATCAAGCTGCCAGAAAAGTAAGGGAAGTTTCTAGAAGCTGAATTAGAAGAAATCTGCTGGCCTCTCATATACCTTAATTCCATTTCCTCCCTCTGCCCCATCTCTTTCTTTGGTAACAGGGAAATGATCAGTTTATTTCCTATTAAAATAAGAATGCTCTGATAATACCTAGGGTCATAGAAATGTTCTGGTTTTTTATCTGCAATTGAAATCTTTGATGCTTTGTGCTATAATAGCTATTTCAAAGTGAAATAGATACAAACTGAGGATCAGCAATCCATGTAGAAACCTGTCAATTTTAATGTGGCTCCCTGGTTTAAGAGTCATCTTTGGTCTTTGTTTGTGTTCCTGTCTAGCCTTATGAGAAATGGTTTGAAGGACAACTGATACAAAAATATATTTTAAAAATCAAATGGCATCATCACAGTACAGGTGAACTTTAGACAATGCCTTTGAATTTCAAATAGTGCTCCTGTAATAGCTACTGTGTACAGGTTTATCCTAAATCCACAGCCTTGATGTCACCCACCTTCCCAGCAACCTCCTGGGTGAGTGTAATTACTGCAGGGGGTGGCATGAAAAGAGTAGATATAGCCTTATGTGTAGGTTGCAGCCATTGTGCGCATGCTGGTATCTTCAGTTGGGCATTATCTAATGCCACATTTGTCAGATCTGTTTATAGGGTGTTCCCAGTAAATCCAAATCTGCTACAGCATGATCCTGGGGTGGGCCCCTGGAAGATTCAGAGATGTGTGTTGACTGTAAAGGAATTCACAGTTTGATCAGTAATACAATGCTGAGCAAAATAGATCACTGGAGAATATGTGAGCATGCTCAGCAGGAGAAGGCAGGCCGTGGAAGCTTCTGTGTTGAACACTGTATCCTAACAGTAGCTATCTGTGCAGACCCACGTGGTCATAAAGTGTGGTTTGTTTGTATAACAAAAGCAAAAGCAGGTGCGAGAGCTAAAGATGACTGTGACTGTTCAGAGCACAGCCAGTCACTTACGGGAGGAATCTACCATTTGACTGTCACCCAGTGCTCAGTTAGGAATGGATAATATATAGATCTACAGAGGAAAAAAATCTCTCTCCCTTCTACTGCTTATGGGCCCAGGTGCTCACCGCACGGGAATGCAAATTTATACACATACTTTATGCTCAGTTATTTTTAACCTTGCCAGTTTCGATTGTGCAAAATTCACCTCAACTGTGTTGACCCCTTAACACAGAATTTTCTCCTCCATGAAGGATGGAGAGGAGATGGGCTCTTAAGATTTAATTTATGCTGTGGGATCAGATATTTCTTTTATTTTATTATCAATAGATGTCTAAGAGCGGCAGAAATGCCCGCTATGTGAACAATTGTTTACTTCAAATTGAATTTCATAGGTCTTGGTAAGGAACAGCCATTAAGGACCACTGGAAACATTTTATTCCCTGAGCCAGGAAATTATTCATATCTGCCTTTCTTTCATTGTTTACATTCAGTGAGGGTTTGAATATCTTCTCCCAAAAGTCCCTGTTTTGAAAACATAATAACCAAATTCACTGGTTAATGGTGTGCAGGTGAGGTTAAAGGGGGCCATGAATGTCAGTTCCTTTGGTGGAATCAGTAGTGGGTTTTTAAAAGGCAAGGTGTGAGCGGTCCCATTTGCTTCCCTTTGACCTTGGTCAGCCATACTATGATGCAAAAGGAAGGTTCTCATTAGACACCAAGCATCTGCTAGCAGCATTCAAGACTCCCAGCCTCCAGAGCCGTGAGGCACACAGTCACTTTTCTTTGTAAATATCCTGGTCTGGTCCCACCTACTTTGTTATAGAATTATGAAACAGACCAAGACCCCATCCTATGCTTCCCACTTCCCAGCGCCATCCCTAGATGTTCCTTTCCATGTGGCCTTCTTTCCAGAACTCCCTCAGGCCTCTTTACAACTTTTATGCCACTTAACACACTCTGCTCTTGAGTGTAGTTGAGGATTTTTATCTTAATTTTCTACCTCATTGGTTGCATTGAACAGGGCAAGATACCACAACTTTTGAGTGGCCTACATCCAACTCCATGCATGAAACACTGTCATTAGAGCTATATAAACTGAATTTAGACAGTTTGGTGTTCCTGTTGAGCCTGTATTGTTCATGGTTCTTTTAAACATGTTGGTGGATGCTGTGGAGCATGACTGATAACTTCCATCAGGGACAGACAGCCTCTTACCCCAGCTTCTGAGATGCTCTCTTGTCCGATACACAGGGATGAACTCTATAGCTGAGAGCTCCCAGTGATGGGAAAAGGGCAGGAAGGCCCATCCTTCTCATCTCTGATCTAAAAGCTTTGTAGTAGTCCATCCTGCTGCCTCCCTGGAGTTACAGAGATGCTTTGCTGCAAAGGAGTAACAGTTTGTCTCTTCTCTCTGTCTGATTTTACATTTTTCCTTTCTTTTCTATCTGTGTTCACCCCGAGAGCATCCCGTAGTAAACTTCCTACACTTATCCGGTGGAGTCCAGCTCTCTGGAACGAGTGTGTGTGCTGAACATGAATGCATATAGCCTTTTACTATGCTACTTCTCACTGTATTCATGAGGATGTGGCTAGACAAGAGTGAGGTTGAGACTTCTACAGTGATAATATTCCTGCTGACCTTATGTATTTTATTAAATAACTAAATTATTCCACTTTCCTCATTTTTTTGTGGAAATAAACACAACATATAGTTGGTAAAAGGCATTTAACTATTCACTCTTTCTCCTGGAGCTTAGCTCATTTTTGTAAAAGAAACAAATTATCATTCTGTGTTTACTTGTCAACAAAGAGTGTATGATTTTAGTTCCCATTCCCTATTTGAAGAAGGCATAACTATCAAGAAGGCTGAAACCAGTCCTAGGTTATTTGGAATGACAATTTTACCAAAAAAAATTACAAATTATGTAGGAAAAAATAAACATGTAATGTCCTATTAAGGAAAGAAACTAAGATAATGAAAGGAAGCTTATTTTATATATTTCTGAAATGAAAGACATGGCCTCATTTGGCATGTAGTTCAAGAAATCTACATGTGAAGCCAGAGCTTCAAGAAGCAATTTCCTGACAAATAGATATTCCAAATAGCTTTACAAGATAGCGCACAAAATGCAGTCGTCATGAGCACTTGGTTAGCAAGATGCTGAGCTTGTGTCGGGTGCTGGGAGATTTTGAGGATTCATTAAATTCTTGAGGAAAAACATGTAGTTGACTGAAGTTACATTTTAAATTTACTATAAGGCTACAGCTGGGATTAATAAAAGCAGAGAAATTGCTTTGAGATAAAAAATATTTGAACTGGAAAATCAATAGGACATATTTTCACAGCACCAGTTCTTATAGAAAATTTTATAATAACCCCCAAAGCAATTTGTGATTCAATTTTTTTTCATATACAAGATATATCAAATCCATTCATGGAAAAAGAAACTGATTACATTTGAAATGGACTGCGTTTTCTTAAAATAAGAATATTAGATCATTTATATATTCTTGAATATATTGTCATTTTAATGAATATCCACCATGTACTAGACATGTTCAATGTATGATTTGATTTAATTTTCTAATCTAGAGACTCTAAAAAAAAACCCACTGTGTTGCTTGTGTCAAAAACTTAACCCTTAAAGTCATATTTGTGGTATCTTTTTAATAAATGGATTAATGATCTAGTATGCTCTCCATTGAGTGTTAAAGGAAAGTTTCATTTCTTTTAGTGTGGTCTTCTTGACAAAAGTCCCAAAATGCCTAAATCTTAGCATATGTCCACTTAAGTCATCTACCTCATCTACTTGCTTTGCCTGGAAACTTAGGCATGTTTCCTTGGTTTGTTCCCTGAGTTAAACCATATACTCTTGTTGGTATTAACTTTTTTTTTTTAAGATTTATTTTATTTATTATATGTAAGTACACTGTAGCTGTCTTCAGGCATTCCAGAAGAGGGGGCCAGATCTCGTTACGGATGGTTGTGAGCCACCATGTGGATGCTGGGATTTGAACTTATCACCTTCGGAAGAGCAGTCGGGTGCTCTTACCCGCTGAGCCATCTCACCAGCCCCTGGTATTAACTTTTTGAGTCTCTGATCTCTCTATTCCTTTTCTCTTAGATTCCCATCTCTAGGTATAGCAGTCTTACATCTTATGTCTCTTAACAATTCTTTGAAACAACATGTGGAATGATGCATCAAACCCACATATCTCATTCTTCTTTTTTCTGATTGGAAGCTCTGTGATTGCCATTTAGTTACTGTAACAAATGCCTACTATAAATCAACCTCAAAGGAAGAATACTGGTTTAGGCTTAGAGTTTTTGAGGTTCCAGTCTGTCATTAATAGCTTCGGTCTATGAAAGCACATTACACGACAACAGGAGTTCATAGTGGATTGCTAATCACATAAAGATGATGAAGCAGTAAGAGAGAGATAGAGAGAGAGAAATACTCATACATATGGAAAGAGAGAGAAGGAGGGGGAAGGAGAGAGAGAGAGAGAGAGAGAGACAGACAGACAGACAGACAGACAGACAGACAGACAGACAATCTTCCTCAAGGACATAATATCAATTGTTTAAAAGATAAATAAGACAAGTTATATGATGGTTTTGTTCTCCCATTACTAAAAATCAAAGTCAATATCAATAAGAACATCCATGTTCCTTCCCTACCAAACTTGATATTTCCTAAACTCATGTGAACATTCTTTTCTTTTTCAAATTTTGGTGTTTTTCTGTGTCTCAGGCTGGCTTTGAACTTACTATGTAGAGTGTACCTTGAAGATGTGTTGTAGATCAAACTTAGGGTTTGTGTATGCTACATAAATACTCTGCCCACTCCATCTCATCCTCAGGTCGCTCAATCTTATTTCTGATCTAGAAATACCAGTATCACCTCCTCTTGGGCTTTATTTTCTGCTTGAAGTGGCCTCTTCTTCGATTTATCCATGCCTGGTTAAGTTCAGTTACTTCAGACTTAATGATGGAAATATTTGTTAATCCAGTGTTTCTTCCTAAACTAAAGGCTCTCATATGAGCTCAGTTAAAACTGTCTCCTCATTTCAAAAGTTGATTGACCCACAATCCATTTCATTATCATTTATGTTCCCTCCTAGAGAATACATGCTTTGTATGAAGGAGAAGTTTTTAGATTAGAAGACTTAAAATTTTGAGCAATATGAGGTTATTAAAGATTTCATTAAATTACAACTAATGACTTCTTTACTTTAGACTTCTCAGTAGGAAATACTGACTTTTCCATCATAAAAATATCAATTATTTAGTTCATTCTGAGATTAGCAAAATGTAAGATTTGTCATCAACTAGTCTGAAATTATAATATCAGGTTCAGTTTGAGAAGATTAAAAGGTATTACAATGTATGCTTCCATTTTAACTGCATCTTATATTCATGTGTGGGCATTTTACTTTTATTCTTAAAGAAATCTTTGTAATTTACTGTTAAATGACAAGCTAAAAGAACCTTTCCTACAATGATCTTTGCAAACATTTTTCTTCTAATGCGACACTAAAGGTGTGAATAATTATCTTGGCATAGGCCCATAATTTTCACTCTAAAATATTAAAACTTCTTAATGTGCTACAGAAAATATAGTGAGATAGAGACTTAAAATATGATAGAAATCATGATAGATTAGATTTATAAATGTTCTTCCATCCTTTTGTCTCAAAATATAGTTTATATTAATATAAATAAGGGATAAAGAGGCATTTGCAAGGGACAATTCTCAAATATCTGGAAATCTTCAACTTTCTGAACTCCACAATGTGTAATTATGACAACTTTAGATTAGAAATGAGGAGAGGCTTACTTCTTTAGATTGAGAGATATGATAACAATAGCCTATAATCAGTTTATTATAATTGTCACAAACTAATTCCTAATCTGTGCCCTCCCCAAAAGTATCCACAATTCCTTTGAATTTATGAGATGGCCAAGAGGGTATAAATATAGTTAATTCAAAGACCTTTTTGTGTTATGGTGATTCAGAATTACCTGAATGGTTTCAGGAAAATCACATGAGTTATTACAAAAAGTGAGGCAGGGAGAGTAAAGCCAGGAATAATGTTGGAATAAAATCATCAGAGGCATTGATTGTAGAAGAACACAAGGGCTGCAGACTGAATACAAGTTTCAGATCAGAGGTGACAAGGAGGCAGATTCTCCCTGGATAATCCTGAAACACACCTTGTAAACAGACAAACCTTGATGACATTTCTCAGCTATGAGAGATGGTTAGCCCTCTATATTTGTAGACTCCACATCCTTTGACTTGACTAACTCAGTTTAAAAAATATTCAAAACAAGACAAATGTATTGGGTGGGCATCATTTCCCAGACACCAATTATGATTTTTACTTACTTAGCATTTATATCATAATATGTAAGTTTTGATAAATAACCTAGTATTCTAGTTTGTTTCATTGTTATGATAAAATGCTGACTAAAACCAACTTGGAGAGAAAAGTCTTTATTTCAGAGTATAAGTTATAGCCCATCACTCAGGGAAGCCTAGGCAGGAACTTAAGCAGGGACATGGAAGCAGGGATTGAAGCCAAGACCACACAAGAATTCTTACCACTTGTGTTTTCAAAGCTCCCTCAGCTTGCTTCTTTATACAACCCAGATTCCCTGCACAGGTGTGGCACTTCTCAAAGTGGGCTGGGTCCTCCCACACTAATTAGAAATGCACTACAGACATTCTCACAATTGCCAGTCTGGTACAGGCATTTTTTCAGTTGAGGCTCCCTCTTTATAGGTGGCTCTAGGTTTGTGTTAGGTTGACAGCTGAAACTAGCCATGACAATTACAGATGAATTAGTGTATAAGTTAGGCAAAAATATTACACCTTTACATTTTGTTTTATTTTGGCAAAGACCAGAACAAGGATGGCTGGCATTGAGTCTACAAAGACAGAACCTGAAGAACAGAGCAGTTTTTCCATAGGGGAAGACCCAGAAATATAATGGGCTTCCATGACTCCTTCACAAAGAATGAGATAAATATATACACACTAAAATTTAAGCCTTTTCAGAATAATTTAGCTGGTAGGTTGAGAGCCCACCAAGTTTCACTGGCAACCAAATAGAATGGTGCCCATTAGAGAAGTATGTTCAGATCTTGCCAGCACAGAACATGCAAAGTTTCTCATTTTTCTGAAGTCACATGAGTTCAGACAGACTGGCTGATAAAAGCCCCTACAGATCATCCTGTCTGTGCTTCACCAGGGCCCGAATGACAGACACATGCTGCTACCATTGACTTTCTGCATGAGTGCTGAGAATTGAACTTATTTCTTCATGCTTGCGTGGCATCTGAATCTTCTTCTCAGCCCCAACTTGTATTTCACATAAGGGGTTTGTATATCTACTATAATTCATGCAAGTGTGGTTCTGGAATAATTCCTCATGGCTATCGATGGATAATGGTATTTGTGTTGTTTTAACTGACTCTTTGCAGAAATATGATACAGCATGTGTAGGAAACTAATAAATGACAAGCAAAAATCACATTTGCTGTATAAAATGTCAAAGACAGTGTTAATAAATGATTTTAGTTTAAATGCAAAAAAATTTATAATACAGAAGGCCTGGCGCATAAGCATGTGAGACAACACATGAAAATGAAAACACAGAAAAATGAATGAATTGCTGTCCATCTTATCCTCAGGGATTGTGTGTGTGTGTGTGTGTGTGTGTGTGTGTGTGTGTGTGTGTGTGTGAAATAGGAGGAACAAAAACCTTTAACATGCTATCAATGACTTTTCAAAGTCTTCCATCTTCCACAGAGACCTATAGCTTGCTGATGATAAGTTCCTAAATCTGCAAGTTCCCCATTCCATATCATCTGAGGAGAACATCTGTATTTTCTTTGTCAAAGAAGTATTTTTTTTAAGTTCTGTTTTATTCTCTCTTTCCCCCTTTGTTCTCTTTGTATCTCATTTACTCTACATTTTTATGACTAAAATATGTTTATTAATTTAGAGAGTCTGTTGAGGCGTGAGGTTGAGAGGGGTAGCAACAAAAAGAAATTCTTTAAGGAAAGTAAACCTCTTAGCTCTTGCTTCTTAGCTTAAAAATATTTTTAGAGAAAAAGCTTATATTATAAAAGAAATCGTCCTGACTCCAAAGGGATTTAAAGGTCAAACATGGCTGAAAGTGTAGCTGACACTAGATGCGTGCTCTTACTGCCAGCAGCAGGAATGCTATAAATGTCACTAGAAACTCTTGACTACAGGGCAGCAAAAGGAAGTCCATGCTGAACAAGTAGCTCCCACTGAGCTGAACAGCAACCTTAAATCCTGATCATCAAAAATTTGAGTTGAGGTTTTCATGAAATGGTGATTCATTCAGTGGGCAGGTCACCAATAGGGAGAAATTCCATTTTTGTTTAGTTACCTACAACAGAGGCCAGCAGTTAAGCAGCATTTTGAAAAATAATCTAGTGTATAAAACAGCTACCCTAGATGACTGAGATCAGGAGACATCCACAGGCCAGAAGCTACAGTTTGCTTGCTATAGTTCCTGGGAAAGAAAGGAACAGAGAAGCAGTGGACTCGGTATAGAACAGGCATGAAGGTATGAATTATGTAAAACAGCACTTATTTTTTATCTTCTGCTTGTTTGTATTTACATGTTCGATTGGGGGTAGGTGTGCACTTGAGTATGCATGCATATGGAAGTGAGAGGTCAATGTCAGGTGTCTTCTTCAGTCTCCTTCATTTTATTTTTGGTTGAGTGAGGCTTGAATGTGCATATCTCTTACCCTAAACAAAATTCAATTCCAAATGGGTCAAAGATCTCGACAAAAGATCTAATATCTTGAGTTTATCACAGGAGGGAGTAGGGAATACTGTTAAATGTTTTTGGCACAAGAAAGGACTTTCTAAACAGGACTGTGATAGCACTGACATAAAAGACTAAAAACTGACTAAATTTCAGTGTAGCAAAGATGCCATCCTTTGATTGAAGAGTTTTACAGAATGAAAAAAATATAGTGGATTAGTGTCTAAAATATACCAAGGATGCAAAAAGCTAAATGCCAAGAATATCAACAGCCTAATAAAAATTAAAATATTGAAATAAACAGAGTTCTCAAATATGTTATGATCTACATGATATGGAATCAAAGAAAGAGGACTCCTTCCTTCACGGTTTAGAAGTGTAAAATAATGGAACCAGAGTAGAAATCAGTTTGAACAGTCCTCAAAAAGCCAGAGATAGATCTACCAAAGGAGCCATACATATTATTTCTAAGTCTATTCCCCAAAGGCTCTGTATCCTATTATAGAGGTACTTGTTCATCCATATTCATTGCTACCCTATTGTCAGTAACCAGGAAATGAAAGCAGCCTAATTTTCCATCAACTGATGGCAAGATAATGAAAACATAGTATAGTCACACAATGGAATTTGATTTAGCTTACAAAGAAAAATTACATTGTGAAATTTACAGCTAAATGGATGGAGCTGAAAATATATACTCTCAGAGTGCGGTATCCCAAACCAAGAAAGACAAATTTAGCATATTCTCTTTTATATATAGATGCTATCTTTAGATCATTAGATGTGGGTTATAAATATAAATATCCATTAGAAGTTGGGATGTTAGTAAGATAGCCTGGGAGAGGTGTCAAGAGAAGAGGGAAAAAATAAGGGCAGTATGAGGAGGGACAGAGTTATGGCCAATAATAGAACAGGAACAGTTAAATGAAATGAGGTGTAGGGACCAAGATAGATGAGGGAGTATGGAAAGGGATAATAACACTAAAGATGTTTGAAAAATACACCTAAGTTCCTTTGTTGTAGAATACAGGTAGGTAGGTAGATGGATAGATAGATAGATAGATAGATAGATAGATAGATAGATAGATAGATAGATGAGCATAAAGACAATAAAGAACATTCAGCTCTGAAGGAATATTAAGTCATAAAATTTGTGGAAGAATAAATAGAACTCAATCTCATTATTAGAAAAAGTAGTCAAATTCATACATGTACTGCATGTTCTCTATCACATGTGCAACCTAGAATTAAATATCTTAATATCTACGCTTGTGTGTGTACATGTGTGTACATGTGCTTGCTTATATGTGTGTTCACATATTATAACATAGAAAGCGAATAATGAGAAGAATGGGAGAAATCCTGACAAGGATGGGTAAAATAGAATGTAACAGGATAGGATATAAAATAGTTGAACAGTAAAACCATGCCAAGAGGTTTGGTATGGTAGAGCAGGTTGAGTCATGAAGACTCAATGGGCACTCCCTGCCAGATTCCTGACCTGAAACACATGCTACATCCCTCACATGAGGAAATGTGACCTATGGACATATAGGCCCAAAACAGAGTTCTTCATGCTAACGAGGTGAGACGCCGAGGGCTTAACCAATTAGCTTCCTTTCCCATACATTCCTCCCTGCAAAATGTACGTAACCTTAGGTCCACCCTGAGAAGTGGGTACAGTATGGTATGAATCAAATTTCTACCATGAACAGCCAATAAACAGTTTAGAATTATGGAATGTCTCTTTCATCAAGATCTACCATAGGGAGCCATGGAGAAGGCATTCGACTACAGAGCCATAACTTGATTCTCTCGAAGGTCTCCCTGCATTCCCAGCAACAACAGCCATAAAGCTAAAGACAATCACCATGACTGCTATTTATCATCTATTTGTCTCTCTATCTGTGATGATTCTGATCATGTGGCACAATATAAATATAGCAAATTTTCAGCAGGCCATATAGATAGATAGAGATAGAGATAGAGATAGAGATAGAGATAGAGATAGAGATAGATCTAACTTCCCAAAATGAACAAAAGAAAAAAAAAAATAAAACAATGCATCTTTAGTGCCTATGTACGGTTCTTTTCATGTCATCATCCTCTAAATAACACAAACAACACGGAATATTATATTAAGGGCATTCACATAATATTATGTATTACAAGAAATCAGAGATAATTCAACTATTTAGGAAGCTCCCCACAAACCTGTATGCAAACACGGTTTATTTCATATAAGGGGCTTGAATATCTGATGTACCAGAAGAAATCCCTTCAGACAACAAGAAACAACTCTCTTTGTTAAAAAATTATTGAAACACACAATTAAATTGATTCATCTTTTTATATATGTGTCAAAGTTCAAAATCTCTTAAAATAGATCAGACCATGAGTGGACATAATTATTGCTATAATTATATTATAATTATGTTATAATTATGTTATAATAGGTAGTTGCATAGAAATCACAGAAATGTGAGTAGTTTAAGACCTTGACTGATAAGTTCCTCAGTACTCCATAGGCCTTACTGAATCTTTGACCAAGTCTTCCATATTCTTAGGCACTTTGAAACTGTTCTCTTTCTAATAAAAAAAATACTATGTGCATTTATCAGTAGCTTAAAAAATAAAAAGAAATTCAGATTGCCAAACTAACTATGAATGAAGCAGTAGAAGGTTTCAAACAACCCCCGTGGAAGCCCTTCTATGCACACACTTCTCAGATCACGAACCATCAAAATGAACTTATGCTTTCCCTTGGTAGACTGTTAACATACTGACATTAACTACTATAAAATAGTTTTGTACACAAAATAAATCCTAGAAAACATATTTCTTGAATAAATTGATCATTCATTAAAAAATGGAACCCATAAATCATTTTCACTGAATTCATCTTACTTTTTTTAAATATAAAAAATGCATTAATGCTTAATTTAAGCACTAATGTAATTTTTTAAAGAGAAAGACACAGGAAGAAACTATCAGCTATTTGTTGGAGAAAGTTTTAGTGATTAATAATGAAACAGAATCATTTAAAACACAGTATTTTTAAGAAATGCCTTTTAGTTCTTAAAAATCAATCATATAAGTTACATGGATTAATTTATCCATAGTTTCGGAAGTTGGAAGGCTGATGAAGGAAGATTGCTACAAATAAAAGATAGTGAGGGCTGTGTAGTGAGCCCAGTGAGAGCTGTATAGTGAGACTAGTGAGGGCTGTGTAGTGAGACCCTGTTCAGAGTGAAATGACCAACCACAGAGGCAACCAAGTGGCCAGTAATGACACAACTTTAAAATTAAATTAATCTTGTCATTTTATATTATTAAGTTCATGGGCAGTTGTGGGAAGAGGGCAAAACTGCGGCGCGCCTCCCTGCCTCCTCCGTCGAGCAGCAAGAAAGTCACACCACCACCAGGATCTTCTCAGTCAGCTTTATTCTGGAGCGCCTTAATAGTTGATTCCCGGGACACTGGACAGCAGCAGAGCTGCTGCTTTTATACACTCCCAGGGAAGGGGGAGGGGTGTCATAGTGGTTGCTGATTGGTGCACCAAGCCATACCTCATTTGCATGTGGCCCATTCATTGGTGCCACAAGCCACAGCCATTAGCATATTTTCCCTACATTGGTACTACAAGCAGTGCCTCATTAGCATATTTTCCCTTCGGGANCGGCAAACCAGTCTGCTAGGAAATCATTACTTTTAAGAATCATTTCTTTTAAGAAAGGCCAACCAGAACTCGGGCAAAATGCTCTCATCTATGGCCATCAGGGCTCGAACAACGACAGCTTTCAGTCGGGCCTGAGTGCATCTTATATGACATAACAACTAGAGGCAAAGTACGACATAACAACCAGAGGCAAAGTACACAACCCGCAAACACCAGGACACCCCAAAGTAGCATCCCAGCCCATTCTTTAGAAAAGAAAAAGGCATTGGACAGCCAAGAGGTGACGTCTCTCAAGGTGACAGGGTTGACTCCGGTGCCATTCAGGATGGAAAGCTGGATAAGGAGCTTCTGGAACAATCGTTCTGCCTCTGCAGTCCAATTCCCTTGAAGATACTCCGACAACTCCCTGATGCGTCTTCCAAGGGAGGGGGCACTCTTCGTCCAAATTGGTTCTTTGTCCCTAGGAAAAAACACAAACCGCTCCCCAGGACTGTGAAATAACTGGGTCTGGACCTAGCCATGACCTCGATAACACATCTTTCCATTTAACATATTGTGAATGTATAGGGATTATTGCAGCGTGCCTGTCAACTGCCGAAAGGCCATTGTTATAATGGTTTTAATTCATAATTTGGAATCTTCAGGTAACATTGAACCCAATTAATGTCACCTAATAATCTTTGGAAATCATTTAAAGTCCTCAAATTATCCTTCCTAAACTCTACCTTTTGTCAAAAAGCTATAGATATTAATTTTAACATCCTGTCCAGGTGAACATCCACTCTCTTTCAGCTCTGCATCAAGCTTTCCACCTAGGTTAAGGAGGTGCTGCTTTACTTGTGGGATGCCCATATTTGGAATAAGCCACAGGAATCCATCCTGATACAAAAGAAACCATCTTATGCATCCCAAATGGGTTCTTTTTATAGGAGCACAAAAGCTACCCTTCAAAGATACATTAAACAAAATATTCCTTTTCCATGACTGTAGATGGCAATTGTAAAGATTTACTGGTTCCAAAAATCCTAAGAAAAACCATAGCATCCACTCTAGTTTCTCACCTGCTTTCAATGTGCCCTGATTCCAGGCAAAATCCAGGTCTCTGCCAAGTTTGTCCCAGCAGAGAACAGTAAGACTCCCCGATAACGCAAGCCAAGGGGCCATGGCATCACACTCCTTCAAAAACCTCTCGAGGATGGATTGTTTTATTTTTAAAATTTTTGATATAAGCAGCTCCTGAAGAGCCAAAAAAATTGTGTGCGAATGAGAAGTGCCCATGGTTACTTACTCCTTTTCTAACTGCATTCCTTTTCTTTATTGTCTCTTACCTGAGACCTTTCTCTTGTCCCATTTACCTGGGAACTTTATAAATACTCTGCCTCGTCCCTTACTGGGAACGTTATTGTCTCTTACTCGAGAACCTTATTGTCTCTTACCCAAGAACCTTATTGTCTCTTACCCGAGAACCTTATTGTCTCTTATCTGAGAACTTTATTGTCTCTTATCCGAGAACTTTCTCTTGTCCCATTTACCTGGGAACTTTATCCTTGAGAGGGGTAAATCCCCTTTTCTTGCTCCCCCTTAATTTTTTAAGAATAGGTTCTAGCCTCCCCTTTGCTGTCTAGGGAAGCATAACCTCTCAAAAATATTCTGGGAAGTTTACCGGTACCGCCACTCCGTAGCTGATGGGTTCTGATCCCACGAAGATAATCTTCAGTTCAGATCCCACGAAGATCTTCTTCAGTTCCCACGAAGATCTTCTTCAGTTCAGATCATCTTCGGTTCCCGGGTTCTCGGCACCACTTACGGCGCGCCTCCCTGCCTCCTCTGTCGAGCAGCAAGAAAGTCACGCCACCACCAGGATCTTCTCAGTCAGCTTTATTCTGGAGCGCCTTGATAGTTGATTCCCGGGACCCTGGACAGCAGCAGAGCTGCTGCTTTTATACACTCCCAGGGAAGGGGGAGGGGTGTCATAGTGGTTGCTGATTGGTGCACCAAGCCATACCTCATTTGCATGTGGCCCATTCATTGGTGCCACAAGCCACAGCCATTAGCATATTTTCCCTACATTGGTACTACAAGCAGTGCCTCATTAGCATATTTTCCCTTCGGGAGGGGCTACTGCCTGAGGAGGGCCTGAAGAGGGAGCCCGGGTTTTCCCGAGCAACTGCCATTCCTGAGCAACTGCCATTCCTGATCAACTGCCATTCCTGAGCAACTGCCATTCTGGAGCAACTGCCATTCCAGAGCAACTGCCATTCCGGAGCAACTGCCATTCCGGAGCAACTGCCGCTCCCTACACAAAACCACTGAGCTAAGATGGCTCCCATCTTAGTGCCAAGCCTCGTAATCCCATCCTGTTTACTGCTATCCTGCCTGCGCGTTCAACTCGTGCTAGGGGCGGAATGATGCTGATAGGAGAGCAATGAGTGGAGTGAAATGATGTAAGAAGGCTGTGTATATATGGAACGGCCTGAGTAAAGGGAGGAGTTCACTGAAGGAGTTCACTGCAGGAGATTGCTGAGGGAGAGGCTGTTACTGCCTTGAGTAAAAGATTGAGATTGCTGTTGAAGAACCTACCTTGGCGTGAGTGTCCTTATTCCCAGTCTCTGCTGGTCAGAGATTGGGGTTGCGGCAGGCAGTCATTTATAAAAGTTGTTGGAAAAGGAAAGATCATCTCAGACACTAGAGAAAATCCCATAGGAGATTTCAGCAGCTAAATATAGCACAGACCTATAATCTATTACCCAAGAGATTGAGACAGGACAATTGTAAATGTGATCTATATGGAGACCCATTCTTTAAAACAATAATTAATTTTTGCTACTTGTAGAAATTTTATTTATGTAATTTATTTATTTATTATTTATTTATATCGTTGTGAACTCTTATTTTCAATATTCTGGGTCAGAAACCAAGAACATAGAAGATCTGACCAGACCTTGATTGCCAGTAAGAAATTTAGCCAATCAACAAATCAGTGAGCTCCAGGTTGAATAAGAATCCCCATGTCTTAAACAGTACAGTGAAGAGAGATAGAAGTCTCTCAGCATTAGAATTGTTTAAAGCAATGAGCATGCCTAAGTGGGGTTTGTAAGTGAAAGTCCGGGAAAGGGCAGAATGAATGTAGTGAGCTAAGGTTGTAGGAAGGCATTTCAGGGAGGAGGCAAGATGTCTGTTTATATCTCTTCAAAACTTGTGTTTTAGAATACAACCCCCAGTACATAAATTAAAAAAAAAAAACAAGACCTTCAGGAGATGATTGGAATGTATGTTCACATTCCTTAGCACATACATGTACAATCAGCCATATACATGTGCACCCCCCCCCACACACAAAACATATAAAACTATGAAAATGTATATCCAATTAAGGCTTTCCATTCTTTAGGTTCTTAAAGTCTACTCAGCCCTTGACATCATTCTAATGAACGGATAGTCCTCACCACACTGGAGACCATCTGTCATCTTGTAGCATGTGTGCTATAAATGTCAGCCGAATAAGCCTTGCCACACACCCCAAAGAAAATTGTTTTCAGGCTCTTCTGTAACTTATGATTGTAAATGTACTACCTGCAACAGTTCTCTTGTACAAGCTGTGATTGAGGATCTGTTCATTTCAATAGAGCCTGAAGGGGACCAAGGATACACACACACACACACACACACACACACACACACACACACACACGTAAGATATGAATCCTGTTTCTAAGGAATTTTTAAAAGCAATGAGCGAGTCTAGGTGGAGTTTGTAAGTGAAAGTCAGAGAAAGGGCAGAATGGATGTTCTAATTGTGAGCTAAAGATATAGGGAAGCAATCTAGGGAGGAAGCAAGATGCCTGATGTCATCTCCTTAATATTTGTGTGTTAGAATGCACCCTCAAGGGGCTGGTGAGATGGCTCAGCAGGTAAAGAGCACCCGACTGCTCTTCCGAAGGTGAAGAGTTCAAATCCCAGCAACCACATGGTGTCTTACAACCACCTGTAATGAGATCTGACGCCCTCCTCTGGTGCGTCTGAAGTCAGCTATAGTGTACTTATGTATAATAATAAATGAATCCTTGGATTGGAGAGAGTGGGGCCAACAGGAGCGAGCGAGCCGACCAGAGCCAGTGGGACTGGCTGGAGCAAGCGGGGCTGGCTGGAGCGAGCAGGGCCAAGCAGGGGTGGCTGGAGCGAGCGGGGCATACCAGAGTGAGTAGGGTTGACCTGAACGAGGAAAAAAATAAAGAATGCACCCTTAAGTACATAAATATCAAAAGACAGGGCCTTCAGGAGATGATTGGAATATTAGGATTATGTTTTTGTATTTGAGATCAGTACCTATATAAAAGAGGTGCAAGGGAGATGTATTAGAGCTGGACCTAGTGGCACATCCTAATTTCAGCACTTGATAGGCACAAGCAAGATGATGGCAGTAAGTTCTGGGCAAGAGTGGTTTTCAAAGTCAAGCAGACAAATAAGAGTGAATAGGGAGGTAGTTTAACCTTTAAGGTGCTAGTGAAAGTCAAAAGAAACCAAACCTGTTAGCAGTTCTGACAGCTCAACCTCCAGCACCAGGAAAGATAGTACTCTTTCCAATATTACAGGAAATAATACTCTCTCCAGTAATGCAGGAAATAGCATTCTCTCCAGTACTACAGGAGAGAGAATTCTATATTGAGAAATCACCCAGTCTACAACTTTATATTAGAGAACCCAGATCACAATAGGACAATGAAGAAGAATTAAGGTGCAGAGATTTGGGGGAGGGGGGATTACCCAAGATAACTGTTCTCTTTGCGTCTAAAATTTGCCTAGAAATTTTGTCATTTGTGGATTGTAGGGCTCTTCTCTGGAAACTTGAGTCATTAGGGCTGGATTGTTGTAGGCAGCACTGCAGGTAACTCTCACTGAGCTTTCCTTCTGGCAATTCTATCAGAAGTCCTAGGCCTAACACAGAAAATATGGGCTGAAATGAGCTGAGACTTCACAATTGCTTGGGACCGCTCAAGGCCTCTGGATTTCTGTAAAGGATGCTGTAGCTGGGAGCCACTGTAGACTGTAAGAAGGAAAACTGAGACTAGGTTTAGAACTTAAACTTTGGTAATGATGATTTGCAGAAGGCCTGAACACAAAGTGTGGGCAAAGCAGTCTCTGAAATGGGGTTGAAGTTTTAAAATATACAATGTCCATAAGAGTGTAACAGAGATGAGAAGAAGGGTAGTGCCAAAGTCAAAGGATATCCCCTGTTTTCCTCAATAAGTCTCGGCAACTCCTCTATAGATGCTTTCGCCAATTGAATGCATGTAATAAAGTTTCTTACTGCCTGACATAATTTTGCATTCTTTAATTCTGAACACCTTTAATGTAATTCTATTCCAGCTCAAATTCTATTCTCATGACTGCCTAACAATGTACTCTGATGCTATGACACTCAGTAGTAAGTGATATTGTGAATGATTTTATGTATACCTTAGGAATTGGCAGAGAAAAATAACTACCCAACTACTGGCAATGCCTATATTTGGCCTTCATCTGTGTCTGTAGCCTTGGCTAGATAGGAGCTTACTGTGACTATCAGGCTGGCTGTTAACATATGGTGCTGAGACTATGGGCATGTGCTCCTATTTTTGGCTAGATGAGAATATTGATGAGCATGAAGAGGAGAAATGGGTCATTTGCCATTACATGTGGGCTGCTTCATCCACACTCTTACAACTATACTAATATCTCAAACCAGGCTTGATGTGAGCATACAAAACAAACAAACAAAAAAACCAAACCAAACCAAACAAAAAACCAGGGAGATGAGAGCCTCATAGTACATGGAATTGGGGGCATGGATGTGGAGGGATCTGCTTACTAAGTTTGTTCATCATGTCTCATTCAGCCTGCTTTCTCATAGAACCCTGGACCACCAGCCCACAGGTGGCACACTGCACAACTGGCTAGGCCCTCCCCCATCAATCACTAATTAAGGAAATGTCCTGTAGCTGGACCTTATGGAGCTGTTTTCTGAATTGAGTTTCTGTCTGTTTCTCAACAGATTACTCTAGCTTGTGTCAAGCTACATAAAACTAGCCAGCACATTTGGTGATCCAATCATGGCTCTGTTGACACAATGACTAATCCATATTGAAACCCCGTAATGAATCAAAAGTTGAAATGCCAGTTCCATGAGTTTGGAATAACCATCACTAGGATGGGTATCTGAATCCCTTAGAAAGAATAGGAGATAAGTTTAAGGATATCCAGTTCCTCCCTGATTTGATCACACCCAGACAACTGTCACTAGAGATTTTTGATGCTCTTGGAAACAAATTTCTTATTCACAAATTCTCTTCAATCATCCTTTCTTGCCTGTGTACACAAATTATTGGATTCAAAAGGAATATATTATAATATGAAGTCTCCCAGTCAATTACTTAGAAACAAAGGAAGAGACAGGCAACGAACCAGGGATAGAGCAATACATTAAACTGTAAAAATCCTCAAGAGGCAATTAAACAATTTCTCCATGCATAATCTCAGAATCATTTGCACAATGCTTCTTAGCTAAATAACTTGGCTGCAGACACAAGTGTCACAAAAGGAATGCATATGAGGCTAAATGACATGAAGCCTTTCCATTTTTAGCAGCTGTAGCTTTAGAATAAGCCTCTGAGATCCCTGATATAGACAGTATCAATTCTTTCTCTTCTGTAAGACTTTAGAACATTTGCAGAATTGTTTCAATGCACTGAGGACAGGAGCGTTTTTTAAGTTGAATTCCTACAGAAGCCTCAAGCCACAGTTAACAACAAGCTTATTCTGGATGGCAAAGCTTCGAATTATGAAACACCACCGGGCACTCAGCAGCTGGAAAAATGGTTAAGTGAAGATGGCAGAGAGCATTTCACTGAAATGTCAGAAAAATTACCCTTCCTACAAGTTTGAGCTTTAAGCGATGCCATTGCACTTATTTTCTATTGTTGAACCAATGAGGCTGAAGTATCAGCAGATCTCTACCCATCTGATAAAGATGTCAAGTCGTAATCTATCATTTGTCCAGTGATTGTGGGCTGTTCACCTGCGATCTATATGTGGCATCCTTTTCCCATGGCTTGTTTCCTTGTGGAATGTTATTAAGAATGATGCAATAGGACTATGGCTTCATGTGCAGTTAACTTCGGTAGTGCTTTCCCTGAATAGCTCATCTCTGGGCTTATGAGCAGGAAGTGAGAGAATACCATTCTTTATTAACACATAACAAAGAGATAATTTTTCCTAATGGAAACGTGTTATTTGAGCAGGGAGTTGGGGAACAGAGACTACTGTAAAAATGGAGGCTACAATGATGAGAGAAAAATCATTAATAGTATCATTCTATTAAAAGTCTGTTTTCTGAAATGCTCTCTTATAGGTGATTCGCTTTGTCCCAGTATGAAATTTTAAAACACGATCCCACAGGTTTAATGGTTCTGAAAATTTTATATTATTATCTAAGGCGAGAAAGTCTTATTTGAGAACATAGAGAAATTGCTATTCTATAGTTGAGAGTAGAATTCCAAGAATGTTGTCAGGTTTGTTGTGTTATTTTGTTTTCAATTTTCTCGTGTATCAATATTAATCATCTTTGAGAACACAAGTCTAATGTTCTTATCAGAAATTCCTTGATTTGAAATAAGGTAACCCTAATGACATTGAGGAATATTCCAGACCACACAGAACAGCTTGCATAAAATGGAAACCTAACCAGAACAGATTTCACAATTGGAATTATCTTTAGCCATGAATGTATCATGAAAATATGGTCTCAGCTTTAAATAAAACACACACACACACACACACACACACACACACACACACACAACCTAACTTGCTTTGAACTACCAAATGATCAGTTTCGCACAATATATGAAGCCTGGAGCAGCCTGTCTGGTGGGAACAGACTAGCAAGGCCTGTAGTCTGTTCATGCTGGTTGTTCAGGTGAAGTCCTCTCACATGCATACATGAGTAAAATTCATAGGGAAAAAAGTAGACTGTCATCTCCTGAGTCTCATTAGTAACAAAGAGAAGTTCCTAAGATCTACATAATAGATTTAAGATCCCATTTGGGGGACTAGGCCCCCACAGGAGCCAACCTCTGGATGAAAAAAGTTGCACATGGTGATGTTGGACAATTCTGAGTCCCTGTCTGAGGCCTTTCCTCCCTGAGATATGACCTGAGGAGCGGGCTGAATCTCTGACTACAAGTAAGTGCTAGAGATGTCTGGGGAGCCACCAATGCCTGGAACATAATAACATAGCTGAATAATTTTGAAAGTGTGAGTTTACTCAGGAGTGTAAATAACTTTTATAGTTATCATTGATTAAATATTTCAATAATGACTAAAATTTCAAATCATTACAAATCTACTATCTCAATGAATTAACATATAACTGTCGTTGAATTTAATTAGCCACAAACATGGGTGCAGAATATGAATTATTTTTGCTTTCTCTACTACATAACTTTAACTCCTGACAGAAAAATAAGTTCCTAAACAATCTGTGCTAAATTCAGAGTTTTAATAGTTAACAGAGAATTTATCTGTCCTAGGATAGGATGCAATGTTTTCCATGGAAGAGAGATACATAATTTACCTCTCTGTTACTATTATAGAACACCATAACTAAGGCAAATTATAAAAGAAAGCATTTGCTTGGGTTTATGGTTTCAGAGGATTAAAGTCCATAATACTGAGCAAAGAACTAGAAGCAGGGATATCTGAAAGCTCACATCTCAAACCTATAAGCAAGAGGCAGAGAATACACTGGAAATGGCATGAGTCTTTTGAAATCTCAGACCCTATTCCTAATGACACATATCCTTCAAGAAAGATACACCTCTAAATCTTCTCCAAACAGTCCCAACAACTGGGAACCAAGTATTCAAACACATGGATCTATGAAGTCCATTCTCATTTAAATGAAAACACTGCACCCCCTGTCCTCCATTGGTCTATAGCCATATATAGAATTAAATCACAAAATTCAGTACCCTTCCCATATTCAAATTACAAATGGATTGAGAAAGAAGTCATGGAAATAATAACTTTCATAATACTCTCAAAAATATATCACGTGGCAACCATATACAAGCAAGTGAAAGACTTACATAACACAAACTATAAGACACTGAAAAAATGTTCTTGTGAAGAAGATAGGAATAAAATGTCTCACAATTGCATTCTGCTACATTCATAAATTAGTGCCTAATTCAGCCATCATCAGACAAGCTTCCTTCTGCAGCAGATAAAAACCAATGCAGAGACTCACAACTGAACAATGTGAAAAAGTGAAAGACCTTGGAAGACCTTGGTATAAATGGGTTGTTTCCACTAAGTCCCTCCGCTCAAGGATCAGGGAAATCTGTACAAGAGGAGGAAGAAAATGTGTATTGGGGATGGAAGTGTAGGACTTAGGTAGGAAGCAGAGAAAACTCACTCTAGATACAGAAGCTTAAAAATGAAAGCTTTATTTTCTGACTGTCAAGAAAATGGCCTGTTTGGGATCTGAATGGGGTCCCAGATGGGAGATTGTACTAAGTTTTTAAAGGATGGGAACACAAAGCAGGGGAGGGGCTGGAGGGAGCTGCAGTGCTACCCAATTGTATTTTGACTTACAGGTTAAGCAAAGGAGAACTGTTGAAGATGGGGCCCTATCTAGGGCATCTGGCTTCAAAGTCCTTAATTCATTCTCCTAGACATTAGGTCTGGAGCTCAGAGTGATAAGGGGACAAAGGAGTGGGTCAGCTGCATGTAGTTAAGGCGTGACAGGCAATTGGTTATATATATTTTATAACTTGCACCTTGGTTTAGATAATGGACATTTCTGTATTCTTCATGGGTTAACAGAAAATTAAGAAAAAAAAATGGAGAAATGAGATAGATGTCTTTTTCTAGGCCTGCCAACATGAACTTGTTGAGCTCTGCCAGCAAGATGGAGAACTTCTCTTTAAAATGGCTGGACTCAGACCACTGTCTTTCTGCAAATTATCCATGAGATGCCTGCATTCAGACAACTGTTTACAACAGAAATTATTCTGCTCTATGGAAGTCTCCAGCTTTCCGAGGGTATGGAACTGTGAATTTATTTCTCCCTATTAAATGTAGTCTTAAAATGAAATGGTAGCACTTAGAATAAGTTTCTGTTGTCTGTTCCCAACAGAAGATACCAAGAAAACAAGACCTTCTAGACTTCACAGGGCTAGAACACATTTGAACTCACAGAAACAGTGGGAACGTGCATAGATTTTTCTACAGGTCTAAGCCACATGAAGTCCTAGCACTGGGAGAGGATGTGAATAAAAGCTACCATCTCAAACAAAGAAGCCATCTCCTTTTGACAACCACCCAAAGGAAAATTTTGTTTTGTGTAAGGGAGTCTCAGTGGGTATACAAACCATGCTTAAGGGCAGACCATATGCCCAGAAGTGATTGACAACATAAAACAAACTCAGTGATTTTTTTGGAAGATTTTTTTTTTTTTAATCATAGTGCTTTCTCTGAGCCTTTTTGTATCTTAAGAGTCTTTGATTACATATTATGGTTTCTGATTTTGTGTTTTTATAAGATTTCCATGTGAATGACTCTGTGTCTATAGGTTTTCCTTTTGCTTTCATTTGGCTCTTCTTTTCCAGTTTCTTTTTGTTTGTTTGATTTTGTGGTTGTTGTTGTTACCCGTTTGTTTTCTACTGAAAGAAACAAAGGAGGTGGGTTTTAGTCGATGGGGAGTTGAGAGGGCCTAGGAGGAGTTGAGGAAGGCATAACCTAATTAGACTGTATTATAAAAAATGTATTTCCAATTACAACAACAACAACAATAATAAAGCTTTAAAATAAAATGAAAGCTCAATAATTTAAAATTAAAAAAAGAAGAAAGTCAGCTAAGCAAGCCATGAGAAGTAAGCCAGTGATAAGCGTTCCTCCATCTCTGTTGCTTCAGTTTCTGCCTCTGGGTTCCTGCACTGGGGTTCTTTCAGTGATATACTGTGATGGGGAACCTAATGTGAAACACTCTTTCATCTCGCCCACCATTCTCCAAAAGAACAATACATGGACCACAACTTCAAAGGCCCCCATACTTTTTTTACAGTTGCAGCACAATTTAAAAATTCAATGTTTTTTTCTGGGCCTCAAGGTAGCCTTCTAGTTGTAAACCCTATAAAACCTGAAAGTGTGTCTTCGTTTTTAATAGCTGAACAGTGTTACATTGTGTAGCTGTACCATATTTTCTTTCCCTGCATTCCCTCCCTCATCTTCTCCCCTCTATCTCCCTTCTCCACTGGATATTACAATTCAAGCCCTCTCCCACCCATTCATAACTATATATTATCTTTCCTGTTCCTAAAGTGATCTATCTGTCACCCATAGTCCCCTGCTCTATACCTAACCTCTGTGGTTTTATGCACTGTAGCTTGGTTATCGTTGACTTAACAGCTAATATCCACAGATAAGTGAGTGCATACCACATTTCTTCTGTTATTGCACTTTAGCAGCAGAAATTTCCTTAGACCCATTTCCTCACAAGTTGGAAACTTAGCTGTGGGCACCCTCCCCTTCATTCCATTGTAGACTAAGAGTTTTCTGACTCTCCCTATCCTTTTCAGCACAAGCTTTAGCTCAAATATTTAATTTCCCTGTGCTGTTTGTTTTTTTTTTTTTCTTTTCAAATTGTACAGTTTATATTTCTTCTGATCCTGCTCACTTTTTTTTTCACTGTAGACCTGCAGAAAAGTAATTATGAACAGTCACACAACAGAACCAATGTTAGGCAGTCTTGACATCTCCACCGAAGAATCTAGCCTCAGGCTTATTCTTAGGCCAGGGCAAAAGGAAACTACATTTTTTGCCAAAATATATCAAGAATGGTCTCTAGCCCTCCTGCTAATATTATTCTCACTGAAACGGCTTAAGCGGGTGCTACATGGTTCACAATGCTCTCGCCACTACTGACTGTCAAGCTCTTAGTAAGTTGGCATAGCTTGAAGCATTCTGCCACTTTCCTTTTCCAAAGTCCCAAGATCTTCTTCAGTTCTTCAAAAAAACAGGTCTTCAGGTTCTTCACAGCAACACCCCACTCTCCAGTCCCAATTTCCGCCTAGTTTAGTTACTTTCTATTGCTGTGATAAAGCACTCATAAGGCAACTCATAAATAAAGTAGTTTAATTTGGCTTGAGGTTTCAGAAGATTAAAGTCTGTAATATCAGAGTAAAGTGGGAAAAGTTGAGAGATTACCTCTCAAGCCATAGGCAGGAGGCAGAGAGAGACATGCATGAATCTTTGTTTGTTTTTGTTGTTTTTTGTTTTTTGTTTTTTGTTTTTCGAGACATGGTTTCTCTGTGTAGCCCTGGCTGTCCTGGAACTTACTCTGTAGACCAGGTTGGCCTCGAACTCAGAAATCCCCCAGCCTCTGCCTCCCCAGTGCTGGGATTAAAGGCGTGGGCTACCACGCCCGGCCTGAGAGGCATGAATCTTTTGATACCACAAAACTCATCCTGAGTGACATACCTCTAACAAGGCCTCACTTCCTTATCCTTCCCAAAGAGATCCTCTAAAGAAGTATCCAAGCAGATAAACCTATGTAAAGTATTCTCATTCAAACTACCAGGAAGCTAAGAGCAATTAGGAAGGCATGCAGGACAAGGCATGATGTGGCACTTGACTATCGGCCACCCACATCTTTAAACCCCAACAAATCATCTGCCTGTATGTCGGCTGCAAACTCTGCTCTGAGTTGTTACTATCCCTTCAAAGTAGGAAATGATAAAATCTTTGTTTATTCACAATCTACTGTTGGGTTCTCTCTCCCCAAGTCTAAGGTTCTTGCAGATCCTTTGACTTTCTCACAGCCTAAAAGATTTCCAAAGGAAGAATTTGTTCATAGTTTTCTTGCATCCCATATTATTTTAGGGAAGCATGAAGGTTCTGTCTGCGGATCCAGTGAGAATCCTACTGTTGTCAATTCTACCCACTGCTTGCTTTGGAGGCTGAGATGTTCCATCTTCCAGAAAACTTCTAATGTCTCTTTTCCTCCAAATTTGCCTATCAGAAAAGGATGCCAGCACTTTGAGATGCCGTATGATTAGTATTATGGCTTTAGTACAATGCTCAGAATCCTTTATGAATCCAAGATTTTATACTCAAAACCGAGTATTTAGACACCTCTTTACTCAATTTAGTTTCATTTGCCAGTTACAAAAATTCCATTTGAAAGTTAAAATTTACAAAGTTAATCCAGAAATGTTTGCTATTTTGAGGATGGAGTTGCAGAAAATGCTGAGGACAAAACAATTGGGAAATAGATGTGTTTTTTCATTCAATGGCACTCCGTACTTTAGAGATGCTTTTTGACAGACAAAACAGCATTGGCTAGAGGACAATAAGGATGTGGCCAAAACCAACAGTGACTAGAGAAGAACAAATCCACCAACTGGAAGATGTTTCTGTGCCAAATCTTTGTTCTTGCCACTCTGATCCCATGCCACCAGTGATTCAGAACCCGAGAGGGTTTAATAATTCTGCTGCTGCTCCTCATTCAAAATCTAGTTGAGAACTGTGAGGCAATTATTCCAGTACGCTGCTCCATCCACTGTGGCTTTTCAGTCCTAGAAGATCTGAACCTATATAGATTACCATAGGAGAGACTCAAACAAGAACCAGAACAGAATCAACTACTGCAATGGACAGTAGGAAAATGGTATGGACTCAAGTGCAAAAGTCTAAATCTTCTTTGTTTGTTTCTTTGTTTGATAAGCAGGTACAGCATTCTCAGCTTTAGAAAACAAGGATGCAGGCTGGCAGAGAGTTCTATCAAATTCAGTAACCATAGGGCATATTTGGTGTAGAATTTAAAGAAGGCGAAGACATCAGCATTGCCAAGTATTTTCTGAACAAGAGGCTTGGTTCTGGGAATGAAACAAGCTGGCAAGAGCTATGTGACTGTAGTTGGAGTCAACTAGATACCCCTCATACAGGCTTGAAAATGAGTACTTACTACTTAGCTACTTAGCTCACCCAAGCAAGCAAATGAAGATTTATAGAGGTGTGAGGGAGCACAGGGGTGGTTGTTGTTGCTATTAAAATCAGCTGGGGATGATTATGAACACCAGAGCTCAAAAACTAAAATGTCTTGAGGAGATGCCACAGCTGGTAAGAACACTTGCTCAGAAAGCATGAGAATCTGAATTTTAAACCTGATATCCACACAGAATGCTGGAGTTGCACATATCTGCCTGTTAATACAGAGTTTACAGAGTTGTTAGAGAGGGGAGACAGGAACAGGCATACCTCTGGAACTTGCTTTGTGCCATCCTAGTTTTAGGCTCATGAGACCTCCTATCTCAAGGGAATAAGATGGAGTGTGATAGAGAAGGATACTCAACATCTCCTCTCTGTCTTCTGTGTGCACTGTTAGGTAACCCCACTGGAATAAAGACTAACTCTAGGAAAGAATATGAATACTCATAGCTGATAAGGTGATCGCACCTGCTTCCCTCCAATAAAGAAGTGCAAACATTGGTTGGTCCACCTTCAAGATAGTACAAGTGAGGTCCTTTTTAAATGTTCATAAATGGATACAAAGTAGAAAATTGCTCTACAGCATTTCCTAAATAAGTTACCAGATGAACCGATGAACTCATGAACTCAAGAATGGGATATCTGCCATATAGAAATAACAGCACCAGCAGGAAAGAAGAAATTCAAATGGTAAAGTAAGAACACTGAGACCCTCAGGGACAGCAGCTTGCCATCAGAGACAATTTGGCAGTTTGTACAGAATTGTAATGATTTTTTTTTCTTCATTTATGAAACCTAGGAGGAAATGACAAGAAACCTTTATATGCCCTTGAAATTTTTCAGTAGAATTTGCAGATGGCAACTGGACCAAACTGGAATGGGTTCACGCTAAGAACTCCAGAAGTAATGGAAGATGAGAGAAACCAAAGAGCATCGCCCAGCAGTTCTGAGTCTCACAGACAGCTCGAAGGCAACAATCTGCCCACCATTCTTTTCTTTCAAAGTCTTATCACACTTTAACACATCTTTTTTAGACTCCCATTGCCTCTGTGCCATCCTATACAAACAATACTTCCTCATCACTCTAGATGCAAAGAATGTCTCTTCTCCCTAGATCATTGAAAATGTAAGTCCTTTGCCAGTTGCTGGAGTCTTAACCTCCCTTTTCTTGTTCTGTTCAGTTATTGAGCTCTACTATTAAATTTAAATCCTTGAGAGGTGAAGATACATTATTGTATCTTTAGATCCCAATCCTACTATGCATTTTAAGTTTTCAATAAGTGTTTAAAGAAATAAGTCATTGAAAGTTTAATCTGATTTTCCACGTATTTGATAGGAAATACTTCAATCTCTTTATCATTAAAATTCACTAAGGAAACAACTAATCAAACCAAGGTTTGTTAATAAACCGCACCTCATGCCTACCCTTGAGCTATATCAGAACAGATCATAGGTGACAAATTACGTTTTAGAGAAGTCATCTTTCCTAATGGCCATTAGGAATGCACTCCAGCCTCTGTAGTTTCCCTGTTGACTGATTTTTATTGTGCTCAGTCTGCAGCAGTGACCCTTAACACCAAAGCAATTTGTCACAAAGGGAGTTTTATTGCTTCTTACCTGGGCAGACTCAGAATTCCTTGGCAAATGTCAGAGTTGTAAATATTAATGGGTTGAGTAGATGTGTTTTAGGAAATCAGACTTGAAGCATATACTATAGTTGTCAATGGATGTACAGAATGCAAAGGTTCAAGTCCTCTGTTTCTAAGCATGGAGTAGAACAGTCTATAGTGGATTTTTGATGGTCCAATTTAGGTGGTGATACCCGAATTAGGATGAAGTTGAGGTGAAGTTTAGCTGAAATTTGACAATGAAGTGATTTTATCATCTCTCAGATCTCCTCTTTCCCTTTCTCAAGCACACTGGCTCATGAAATTCCACCCAGTACAATCATGATTGTTTCTAGTGCCTGAGTAATAGGCAAATAACTTAGATGGGCTAGGGCTAGGGATTAACTCTTCAGATTAAAGCCTTGGAGAGCAACAATAATCAATGCTGAGAGACAAGGTCACAGAGTAGAAAACCTCCACCCTGTGTAGTGCTGGGCACTACAGCATTTGCTATGCAGCCATGAGTCTCACTGTTATGGCTATCTGATGAGACTTCCAGGAGAAAGGGAATGCTTTCATATCTTACACAGCAGTGCCTGAAATTCTGCCTAGAACCTGCAACCAATCCCTCTCCACTGCTCAGTTGTGTCTCTCACATCAAAATGTACTCTCCCTGCTTTCCTCTAGCCTTTGTGTCAGTCACTCCTGGCTCTCTTCTTAGTGACTGAAGTTTTACATATGATCATGATGTTTTTGTACTTGAGATTTGTGCAGAGCCCACCCTCTTAGTGTGTTCCATTTTTCTTTTTGAAATTCCTTGATGTGTAAAATGAGGATTTGGACATTAGATGTATATGCACTTAAGTTATGAGGGGAAGGCTTTTTATTGTACATATAAGGAGAGATACATTTAGAGGAGTTTAGAGCCCAGAAAGAAAGTAGTAGATTGAATATGGCCAACATGTTGTACGTGGCCATAAGTGGAGAAGAGGTGGGGGCAGTGAGAGAGAAAGACAAAGATAGGGCCAGGAAGGAGCAAGCATTGTTGAAATAACAGTGGGTTTTTTTTTCCTTCTTTTTCTTTTTTAAAAATTTATTTTATTTTTAATTCATTTTTTACACTCCATATTACATTCCCCCCAATCCATCTGCTGACAATTCCATGTCCCACACCTCCCCCCCACCCAACCCCTTCTCTATGTGGATGACCCCTCCCCATCTAATCTCTATACTCCCTGTGGCCTCCAGTCTCTTAAGGGTTAGGTGCATCATCTCTGAATGAACACAGACCCACAAGTCCTCTACTGTATGTGTGTTGGGGGGCCTCATATCAGCTGGTGTATGCAGTATGGTATATTTTTGGTGGTCCAGTGTTTGAAAGATCTCGGGGATCCAGATTAATAAATCTGCTGGTCCTCTTACAGGGTCACCCTTCTCCTCAGCTTTTTTCAGTCTTCCCTAATTCAACAACAGGGGTCAGCTGCTTCTGTCTATTGGTTGGGTACAAATTCCTGCATCTGACTCTTTCAGTTGCTTGTTGGGTCTTTTGGAGGGTAATCATGATAGATCCCTTTTTGTGAGCACTCCATAGCTTCAGTAATAGTTTCAAGCCTTGGTACCTCCCCTTGAGTTAGATCCCTCTTTGGTCCTGTAGCTGGACCTTTTCCTCAGGCTTCTTTCCATTTCTATCCCTATAATTCTTTCAGACAGGAGCAATTATGGGTCAGAGTTGTGACTGTGGGATGGCAACACCATCCCTCACTTGATATCCTGTCTTCCTGCTGGAGGTGGGCTCTATAAGTTCCATCTCCCTACTGTTGGGCATTTCATCTAAGATCCCTTCCTTTGAGTCCTGGGAATCTCTCACCTCCCAGGTCTCTGGTGCATTCTAAGGAGTCCCCCCACCCAACCTTCTATTTCCTGAGGTTGCCTGTTTCCATTCTTTCTACTGGCCCTCAGGGCTTCGATCCTTCTCTCTCACCCAATGCCAGATCAGTTTTTCCTCTTCCCTCCTCCCCAACTCCCTCCTCATCCCATCCACTTTTCCTGCCAAGTCCTTCCCTCCCTTCCCACTTGTGATTTCTTTCTTCTCTCTCCCAAGTGGGACTAGGGCATCCTCACTTGGGCACTTCAGCTTGTTGACCTTTCTGAGTTCTGTGGACTGTATCATGTGTATTCTGCATTTTTTTTTTTTTGCTAATATCCACTTATTAGTGAGTACATATGATGCATGTCCTTTTGGGTCTGAGTTATCTCACTCAGGATGATGTTTTCTAGTTCCATCCGTTTACCTGTAAAACTCAGGATGTCCTTGTTCTTAATAGCTGAGTAGTAATTTATTGTGTAAATGGACCACATTTTCTGTATCCATTCTGCTGGCGTGGGACATCTGGGTTGTTTCCAGCTTCTAGCTATCACAAATAAGGCTGCTATGAACATAGTGAAACACGTGCCCCTGTGGCATGGTAGGGCATCTTTTGGGTATATTCCCAAGAGTGGAATAGCTGAGTCTTCAGGTAGAACTATTTCTAATTTTCTGAGGAACCTCCAGTTTGATTTCCAGGGCAGTTGTAACAGTTTGCAATCGCACCAGCAATGAAGGAGTGTTCCTCTTTCTCCACATCCTCTCCAATATATGTTGTCACTGAGGTTTTGATCTTAGCCATTCTGATTGGTGTAAGGTGGAATATCAGGATCATTTTGGTTTGCATTTCTCTGATCGCTAAGGACTTTGAACATTTCTTTAGGTGCTTCTCAGCCATTCGAGATTCCTCAGTTTTGAATTCTCTGTTTAGTTCTATACCCCATTTTTGGGTTGTGTTGTTTGGTTATTTTTTTGTTTTTGTTTTTGGTGATTAACTTCTTGAGTTCTTTATATATTTTGGATATTAGCCTTCTATTGGATGTGGTGTTAGAAGAATAAAAATAGACCCATATTTGTCACCTTGCACAAAGCACAAGTCCAAGTGGATCAAGGACCTCAACATAAAACCAGATACACTGAATCTAATAGAAGAGAAAGTGGGAAAAAGCTTACTGGCACAGGGGGAAATTTCCTAAACAGAACTCCAATGGCTCATGCTCTACGATGAAGAATTGATAAATGGAACCTCATGAAACTTGAAAGCTTCTGTAAGGCAAAGGACATAGTCAGTCGATAAGATAAATTTGCAACCTACAGATTGGGGGAAACATCTTCAATAACAGTGTTATAAGAAGAATGACACTCTGGCTGGAGGTAGGCTTCTGAGCTAGAACAGGTTTGGTGGGTGTTGAAGTGGGTAGCTGAGGAAAGCCATGAACTCTAAAATGTGTAACAGGTATTTGTGATACTGAGGGAGCCTGGAGGCCAGTGTGTGCTATGTTGTGCTGTACTAATAGGCACCAGATAGTCATTTCACCCTTCTCCTTTTGATAGAGAGAAACTGGCTTATTGATGAATGTTTTCTTTTATCTAACTGCCAGAATGTGGACCTGACACTTACCCACTTCTCATTTGTAAAATTGTGCGAACTCTCCTAAATGCTGATGCTGAGTCCATCATTCTGTTTATAACCATGTCCTACTCTGGCTCTTCCCACATCCAATGTTCATGTTAATATAAGGGTTTTTTCCTTTGACAGTACTCTGACCTCTGTGCTATGCATTATTCTTTCCAAGACATGTCACTACAACTCTTTCTATCAGAAGGAAAATTAGACCATGCCTTCTCCTCTATTGAGCATGTCTGGATACAAGGAGAGTAAGCATGCTTGAGAGAGGGTAACAGGTCATAGACTACTAACTTCTAGGTGTTCCCTTCTGCCCTAGGGAAAATATGAACATGTCAAAAATACTCCAAAAGAGGAGTACCAGAATGAGCAGCCTGGCATGATGGTGGGAAAAGATGGTGTCTTGGAGTCACTATTCAATGAGTGTTCTGTATAAGCAATACTTATGCCTCAAAATCCCTATCCATTGCTCCAGTTAAGAGTAAAACATCAATTCCTCAATAGTATAGTATGCTGAGGAAGTGGGGTTCTTTGTTCTATACTGAAAGCTTCCTCCTTTGTGTGGATTTGAGATCTGTATACATTATTAGCCCCCAACCCCTACTTCCAAATCAAAACATGCAAACATTCGAAAATGTTTTTGTCATTTCAACAGGAAGAGTGGTTTTAGCTAGAGGATTTCTAAATTTCTCATTAAGCATTATAATACAGCTTAAAGATCTTACTTGACCTTATATATTCTTCATCTGTTTGGGTTCAGATCCATAAGTTCATGTCATTTCCCCGTGAGCTCCAACTTTAATTCAGTCCTTTTTGTATCACAAATAACTTCAGTTTCTGTCTTCCTTGGAGCCATTGCTTATAATTCTCCCCTTGGAAGCCAATATCCATGAGATTGTCTCCTCTATTTCCTCAAAACATAACCCACTGGCACGACAAAAGACCCCATATAGCCAAAGCAATCTTGAGCAAAAAGAACAATGCTAGAGAGATTTATATTGCAGATCATAAGATCTATTACAGAGCCATCGCAATAAAAACTATATGGCACTAGCACAAAAACAGACATGTAAACCAATTGAACAAATCAGTGACTAACCACCTAATTTCAGCAATTTAATATTTAACAAAGACACCAAAAAGTATACATTGGAGAAAGGAACTTTAAGAAATGGTGTAATTATTTTATAATGTCAAAAATAAAAGAAATAACATGTTACCATTAGATGATTTTTTAATTAGGTGTTCACTAATTTGTTCATTATGTTTTGATTTCAAATGAAAAACAATTATTTTATTGTTCAGAGGTTCTATCTCACATAGGTGCTAAAATATAAATACTTGCATTTCAAAAGACTGAAAGATGGCTGGCTTGTACATAAACCTATCATTTCTTCTTTATGCCCAGAAACAAGGACATTGCTCTCAGTAGAATTTATATTTATTGCCACATTCTGAATGTGTTGACTTCAGAAAATGAACCCTGCTTCACTGCAGGTTTGGAAAATGGAAGTGAAGCCAATGACATCTAGGAGACTGCTGATGGCAGATGTGGTGCTAAATGAGAATGACTACTGTGGAGAAGAGTCAGTAATTTTATTTTACCATAAAGAAATAGTAAATATTTGAGGATATAACACATATTTAGCCCTATTTGTATATCACATGGAATATGCATAGATCAGAGAATCTGTAAGGAACCAATTGATATATATGTTTATGTTCTGTGACTAACAAACTTAATTGAAGACTTAATTATAATCCGTGGAAGTGCAATAAAAGGATTTGTTTTTATTTTGCTAATTGCTTTAACTAAATTAGACATAATAGGACATTTGTAACTTAAAAATAGTAAAAGTAAGTTATTTTAAAATATTGAAAAGGCCTATCAAAGATCAAAGTTCTTATCAAAATTTACACATTCTAGAATTGAGCACTGGAAGAAACTTTGCTGGACACTGGATTTCTGGATATTCCTGGGGTTGAGGTGTGGAGGAATTTTAAAAGGCATAGGTTTCCAACAATCTTTAAAGACATTTTTTGGTCATAAAAATTAGATAGATTGTGGAAACTTACAACAAAGCTGTTATGAAACTTGGGAAATCACAGTGTCAAGAAGACAATGACAGAAAGTAAAGGTGGAATAATAAATGGTTTAACAGAACCAAAGCTGTCCCTGCACAGGGACAACAGGATACCAACCAATAATCATTGCAAAGGAGTTCCTAACAGGTAGAAAGCACTAGAGATGGACTCTTCCTCAAACAGAAACTTGGATAATCGACAACTTAGGCTTCACTCTCTGTCCTGTCTTTTCACAGTTCCAGGATCAGACCTGACTTGGGACTCTAGGAAATGAAAAGAAGAAAAATAGTGTGGTATGCTGTAGTAAATATTATTCTGAGAGTTTTTACCCCACTTAGAGCAAATAATTGCAAAATAAAGGATAGAAAAACTGTAGGTTTATAGTAAGCCTTAAAGCATTAGAGCTGGACAGATATCAACTCTCTGTATTAGTTTGTCGATTTCCCTGTCAATAACCCCAAAATATTACTTGCCATGTTCTGCCTGTGCTGCTCCTATTCCAATGGGCTGGCCCTCATGGTCATGTACAAACAATTCCAAGCCACTCTATGGCGACATCCTTCTTCCTACCCACTGTCCTTCTAGTCTGTGCCTGAGACCCTAAGCCTAGGGACCTTCACTCAGCCCCCATTCTCTTCTGCCAAGTGTAGGCTGTAGACATATTTATTAACCAATCAGAGGTAACAGGGAGGGAACAAGCTGATATACCTGAGCATGCACTGGTCTTGGGGCAACAAGATCTTGGTGTACAGAATTTAGCATTTGAATACAAGCAGCAGCATACCAACCCCCTACAAAACAAAAAGATGCAGGGGCAGTAAGCTGAGATCAAGTATAGCAGACATTCAGATGGAAAAATCTTTGTACTCTGGAAGCTCAGTGTGTTTATTATAAGGACTTGAACAAAGAGGGTTATTTCAATCAGCTGGACAAAGAGGTAAAGTCATTATGTATAAATAAACAAGGAGGTAGGGTTTATGATATACAGATATATCAAGGAGACAGGTATAGTTAATCTCAGCAAGGTCTGTAGTAGGGTTGTCTTCAGGCTATAAACATGGTGGGGAGTATGTAGGAAAGCTCAAGTTGGAAATTTCTGTCTACACTATCAATGTCCACATAATAGACCAGAAGGGGAGACTCTGCCATTTCCTCCAGTCTCATAGTAGGGAGAACAGGGCATTCTCCTGTCAGTCTGATACTAGGGTTCTTGACATGTATGGAGCATGTCAATAACAATCACTGGGGACTTCACTCACTCAAGGCTTCTTCCATTCCCCACAGCTCTCTACTCTTTGCTGTGCAATGTGTGCGATGTTTTATTTTTCTAGTACTGAAAGAAAGAAAGAGAAAGAAAGAAAGAAAGAAAGAAAGAAAGAAAGAAAGAAAGAAAGAAAGAAAGAAAGAAAGTTAGTTTAGTTTAAGCCCACAACTCCAGATGGTTATAGTCCATAATCATTACAGCGGGAAATATGACAGCAGGCAGACTCTGGATGTACTGTATGCAGCAATCATGGTGTTGGGTCAGTAGCTGAGAGCTTGTATCTTGAGACACAACCACAAGGTAGAAAGTACTACCTAGGAATACACGTGGATTTTGAACCTCAAATCATATTCCCTCCCCAGTGACATATCCCTTCCAACACAATCATACTTCCTAATCTTTTCCAGAAATTTCCATCCACTGGGAACAAGAATTAAGACATGAACTGATGTGGGCTGCTGTCTTTTGACCCAGAACAGGAGGGAAGTACAGCTGCAAGGGGCACCACCTGTTGGATATAGTCTGTACAGTTTATTTTCTCTATTTTAACACTTCAGATTTATAAATATAGACAACATGGTAGGCTCTGCTTTGTTCTCCCTTGGCACATCCTTTCATGATACCTAAATTATCCCCTATATTGCCTGTGCATTGATGGGTAGGTCTACTGTGGGCTTGAGATATTCTAGCAAGCAACCTTTTACCTGCCTGGAGTTCTCTGGGTTGGTACCATCCAAGATGCTGCTATGCTCATTCTACAGAGAGGAGTGATACTTGCTAATGGATTGAGGATGGCCTCTGGTCACCACTAGGTGATGGTTGTCACCAGTCATCATGGCATCTTACACTAGGTGGTGTTCTCTGGCAAAATTTATGAGGAGAATCCTTTATGGATTTAAGCTCAGAGTGGGACAGCTCCATCAGTACCTGTCCACTTCTGCCTTCCCAAAGCACAAACTATGAGCCATTGCTTTCATATTTCTTATTTTGAAGAATCTCTCCCTTGTGGAACATCATCAGACTATTCTTCACTCTTTCTTCTCATGTAGAGAAGCCTTCCCCTCTAGTGTTATCTGACAAGCATACTACCCGTACTGGCTAGTTTTGTGTCAACTTGACACAGGCTGGAGTTATCACAGAGAAAAGAACTTCAGTTGCAGAAATGCCTCCATGAGATTCAGCTGTAAGGCATTTTCTCAATTAGTGATCAAGTGGGGAGGTCCCCTTGTGGGTGGTACCATCTCTGGGCTGGTAGTCTTGGTTCTATAAGAGAGAAGGCTGAGCAAGCCAGGGAAAGCAAGCCAGTAAAGAACATCCCTCTATAGTCTCTGTATCAGCTCCTGCTTTTTGACCAGCTTGAGTTTCAGTCCCAACTTCCTTTAGTGATGAATAGCAATTTGGAAATGTCAGCTGAATAAACCCTTTTCTTCCCAACTTGCTTCTTGGTCATGATGTTTGTGCAGGAATAGGAACATTGACTAACACTACCTGAACTCTGAAGTTTTATTCTTTCTCCTTTATGATGGCTAGCTTATTCTTAGAATTTCTTCTTTATTTAGATTTATTATATTTTAATTTATTGTATGTATAATGTAGTATGTGCAGTTGCTCACGGAGATCAGAGGTCCAGTTCCTATAGAGCTGGAATTACAGACAGTTATGAACTGCCTGATTTGGATGCTGGGAACCTAACTGGTCTTTTGCAAAAGGAACAAAAACTTCCAACAATTGAGTTTTGACTACTCTTAGTTATTCAACCTCCACATCCTAAATTTTCTACTCAATGATAGGGAAATCAAATTTTATTAAAATAGTTGAATGTGCTTATATCAGCTGGAAAAGCTGATCACAAAATGTGTTATCTTGCTTAGCCAGCCCCAGCAAGGTTAAATGACTTCTTTGCCACAGTGTCAATGCCTGATGAAGGCTTAGCTCTCAAATCCATTTTAACTGAATGTATAAGTTAATGAACAAATAAGGACCCCAGACCTAGGAGGATAGGGCTGAGAGCACCTGAGTGAAGAGAGTACCGGAAAGAAATTTTGTGTAGCATATGCTGTTCCTTGCCTCACCAAAGGCTAGAAGGGACAACTCTGTTCTATTCTTCAGCCATGGTAGCATCTCTGAGGCTTGCCCACACCTGACTTGCCCGGCAAGTGCAGCCTTCCTGCTTGGTCTGAAGCAGGCAGGGCAGGATGTAGAGCACAAACCTTCAACCATGCTCTAACCATTTCTTATGGAGAAGGCATATCATTGGTTTATCTTTAATATCCTCACAGTAAGGCATTGAGAACCTGCATGCCCACACAGCCTTGCCCAAGTGAACTCATCTTAATACAGAGAGCAGATGGAGAACCAGTCATCTCAAACCAGCATCTAGATACTCCATCTAAATTGATGGATGGAGTGCTATGGAGGTTTCTTGTTACAAAGATCCTAGATAAAGACAAGAAATATAGCACTGCTGGGGTAGAGAATTCACATCAGCAAGTCTTTGCGATTCTCTCTGGTTACCATAGTGAAGTCCTGGTGACTCAGATAGAGGCAGTGGAGATAGTGAATCAACAATCACCCAGCCTTCAATGGCACCCCTTCTCATGTCAATCACACCTTGCACATAGCCTGTGGTCCCGTCTCCCTCTTCTCCTGATTTATAGCCTGACATCTGCCTTGAACATGCAGAAGAAAATGCTCTGCTTTCTGGGGAAATGGACAGATGCTTTTCCAGTACAAAACAGCTTTAGCTCTCTTGCCAATATAGATTTTTCAGGCATCAAGAGCAAGAATAAGTCTAAATCAATACGGGGGCTCTCTGAACCTGAACTGTTCATCCAGAATGGTCTGGGGAGGTAACATTGTTTGCAGAGAGAAAGCAGAAAAAGAAGTGTTCAATTCTTATCTCAGTGCTTCTGAGTCTGTGAAATTACTCAAGATTTGTTTCATCTTAACAAATAATCTTCTTTCTTCTCCCTTCAGAGAACTGTTGGCAATATTCCACCAGAATGGACAGTGGCTTTCTATTTGGTCTTCCATGTAAAAAAAGTACTCTAGGGGGATTTTCTTACGTGAGTCTTTTCAGACATTCTTCCTAGCATATCAATCAATGGATACCAGAACTAAACAGATCAATAGTAAAGAGTTCACTGCAATCCAAAGACAAGAAACCAATACTCAATTCCAAACAGTGCTAAAATTTTCACATTTTATCAATCTGCTCTTGTTTTCCTTCATGTTATTAAAGTCCTCTCATGGAAAGTCTGCATAAGCCATGGGGGGCAATATTCCAGCATTTGGTGACTTAATGCAGGAAGCCCAGAGTTCTAAGAATTCATTTCTGTAGTTGCATTTAGTTGGAAATGTAAGGAAATTACAGAGGATCACTGAGCCTGAGGTATAAATAATTAAAAGGCAATCATGTCTGCTAACAAATACAAAGTCAGTTATGAAAGAAACAGGCAAATTTGTACCATATAAAGAACCCCATGATACAGACACAAATCAATAGACTACCAACTGATTTTCTTATATTTCAAGATATGAACTTGTAAACCACAAAATAGGTATTCTAACTGCACCAAGATATTGATTTCTTCATCAATAACATTTTATTAATATAGTCTTACATGCTTTTTGAAATAGGTAATAGATATATGATATGTACCATGGTAATATATGCATGAAATGTACTATGCTAATAATGGTGACTGAGTCATTTTCTTCTCTAGCCTTCAACCCCCTACCCCCAGTGCCCAAGAATCATGGATTTAAAAAAAAAAAAAGATTTATTTCTGTATTTATTTTATGTATATGAGTACACCATTGCTCTCTTCAGACAGAGCAGATGATGGCCTCGTCAGACATTAATGGGAGGAGAGGCCCTTTGTCCTGTGAAGACTGTATGCCCCAGTGTGGGGGAACTCCAGGAAGCAGGAGTGGGTGGGTTGGTGAGCAGGAGGAAGTGGGATGGGTGAGGGAATGTATTTTTAAGGGGAAACCAGAATATGAAATAACATTTGAAATGAAATAAAATATGCAATTAAAAAAGTAAAGAATAAAAAGAAGAAAATACTTCTGTGAAGAAAATTGAATCTTTATGTATTTATACGCTCACTTGAAACTCACTCGGTAAATTGGAATGCTCACTCAAACCCATAGGAATCTGCGTGCTTTGGCCTCCTGAGTTTTGAGATTTAAACCATGCACTACCATGTCAGCCTGAATATTCATTTTCTAGCAGGGTCAGCATGATTTTAAAATATAGAGTGATTTAAAAAAAATTAATTTGTAAATTTGTTGGCAATTCTGCCCACTGAGGAATGGGAAATCTTCGTTTCTTCTGAACTCATGTCTCTGTGGCTTTGCCAGCATGCTATGCTGAAATCCACTGCGTAGGGTGCCAGTCAGGGTGAGAAAAAGCATCAGAGCTGCTTCTGTGTGTTTCTCACAGAGCCCAAGCTGTTCTGCCTCCCAGTTCTGTTAGAGGAGGTGTTGGGGGTGAAATTGTCTCAGTCAGCCACCCTGGGTGTCCCTGGTAATGAGAACAATAGTAATTGGTGTCTCTTCCTGTTTTATCTAGTTGAGAGTTATTACACAGCCCTATATGGCAGAACAATGAGCAAGTCTGGGAAGTTTGATGTTCAGTGATAGAATGGGGTCTTGAGTCTAGTGCTATTTATCTAGCCTAGGTTTGGTTTTATCCCCATGAACCCTTATGGGAGACACAACAACAGTCATTTTATTTGAGTCTTAAATGAACATGCTCAGATTTCTGTTAATGACAAATAAAATCATTTACTTCTGGTTTTTCATGTGTCTATGTCAAAGGATAATCCCTTTGGCAATGATTGATTTCATGCTGTGGCCTCTCCTTCAGAATTTCACAGCTGTTACATTTTCATCTAAGACTGGTTACCAGTGGCTTCAGCTAACACTGTTCAGAGAGGACATCACTGTACCAACAACCATTGATTTCCCAAGAAAATCTCAAGTTGGGGATGTACTGTGCTGTTGATAGCAGGGAACATACAGTGATAAACTCTCTGTGGTTCCAGCTGAAGCAGCCTTTTTGTTTCTAGATTTTAAACAAATAACTGCCTTATTCAAGTGTGTGTAAAATAATATCTAAAATGATTTCCGAGTTAGAACAGTTAGATATTGAATCTGACACTGGACCCTATGTGCTCATATATTTTCTTGTGCACTCTCTGCTGAGTCCTTTCTTTGTTTAGTCTAGTCTCCATCCTGTCCTCAGATGTGAGCACCTGGCATGTGGAACTGCATCGCACTTTCCTTAGGTCCCAGTAACAGATACTTATTGGTGGAATGCAGTAATTTCTGGATAATGGTAAGAGTGCTCAATAATGCAGCTAAGGAGTACATTGCATCATCTTTCTAATTGCCACTAATGTTCCTTGAAAGCCTGAAGTGTCTCCGTTCATGGTATACTTTGGCTCTATTGTCATGATGTTAACTGCTGTTGCACTAGATAAAATAAAGATCTGTTGGACAAATAACAATTGAGGCCATTGAGATATCCTAGAAACCAAAGTGGATTCAAAGGGGGTCTGAAGCATACATTAGGGTCCCCTGGCATACCTCAGCTCTATTCTTACCCAGTTTGGGCTATTTTCAGTGTTAAAATTAGTGGGTACCAACGGAGGAAAATTATGACCTATTTTTTACTACAAAGATTTTATCTTAAGATTTACTTCTGGGTGGCATGAGATAAGGATTTGGAAGTATTATTGATTTAATACACAAAGTCCTTCATAGGTGCCAGTTTTAATGTGTACATTATCTCCCCTACTGGGGCACTATCTTACTAGGTTCTTGCAACTTTAGAAAATGGAGGCTTGCTGCCAGCATTCAGTCATTGGTTGTAGGTATTTGCGGGTTTTATGTCCCTGTTCTCTTCCTGGTTTTCCCTTCTGTGTTCTCTCTGATAGCAGTGAAGAAGGCTCTCCAGCCTAAACTCTCACCACCATGGTGTTCTCCCCAAACACATAGGGCTAAGGAACCACAGAGCCCTCCAAAACAGTGAACATTTCTTTTATAAGTAGTTTTTCCTGAGTGTATTAATGAGAAAGGAAACTAACATTGGAAATGTTTTAGTCCTTCATGCTTATGATTTAGTGAAAATGTATATATATATACAATGTCAAGTAACTTATAAAAACTTTGTTTTCAGAGGTTCTGACTCCAGCCTTTTGGCAGTGGAAAAGTCTGCTGGTGACAATGTTTTCCTTCACACTACCATTGACAGTGACACACAGCTTTCTGGAGCAGGTAGTGGTTTCCTAATCAATATTTCTTCTCATCCCCTTTACTGTCAGAGGCAAGACAATGTGCAGATACCTACTTTGCTCTGCTCTTCCTAACTTCTGATCTGTTGTCCAGATCTCTGAAAGCATGCAGATATCTGTGTCCTATGGTGACCCGGGCTGAATGTGCATAAATATAGTAAGTTAGTATTAAGTTCTGTCTATTCATTTCCGTCAAGGCCAGTGACCCAAAGTCTTTGTGTGTTGGGGGAGTGGGCATTCCTGACTGAAATGTCTCCTCTTGGCAAACATATTTCTTTATGCTCTGCTTACCCAATAATGGGTTCTGTGAAAGCAATTCATTTATCACAATCTGAGTATCGTATTGCCTTCTCTTACTGGAATGGTTCCATCTGGCCTCCTCATTATAGGCCTTATTTATCTGTGCTCTGACAATGTTTCTGATTACTCTGTTAATGAGTTTAAATAGACGTCTCCAGATGAAAAGCTTGTCTTAGCAATGCATATGCCATGCTCCTACATACCTTAGAACTAATGCTGCTTCCATGTGTGGGAGTGTGAGATTAAATGCTGCCTGTTTTTTTTTTTTTTTCTTGAAAGCATCACCATTATTCTAAAAAGTCCCTGGACTCTTCCCTTCATGAACTTGTGTTGAAATACTGTAATTGTAGCATTTAGAGCCGGGCGTGGTGGCGCACGCCGTTAATCCCAGCACTCGGGAGGCAGAGGCAGGCGGATTTCTGAGTTCGAGGCCAGCCTGGTCTACAACGTGAGTTCCAGGACAGCCAGGGCTATACAGAGAAACCCTGTCTTGAAAAACCAAAAAAAAAAAAAAAAAAAAAAAAATTGTAGCATTTAGTCAGACTGGCATTTGTTTTCTCACTGTGATTTCTATCTTTCCACTTTTATCTTCATACATGCCAAGTCCATCACCAGCCTCCTGGTTGTGTGTTTTATCATGTGTAAAGCCTCATGCTTCTGGCTTCTGTGTTTCTTTCCCTGGGCCTCCATTTTCCTGACCTATCCCTACATAACTGTCCATCCAGTACAGTTCACTAAAGTTATCTTATAGCACTTTGGAGATAAATACCCCTTCTAGATATTATCGTACTCAGGCCAATAGATCTGTGCCTGGTATGGAAACAACTTGCAAGAATGTGGTGGGGAAGTCCTTGGTGACCATTACCCACTCTAAGGTAGACAAGTTTCATGTAAAATTTTCGGTTCTATGAGAGATTTAATTATAGAGCTATAAAGGTTCCAATTTAAAAGTCTACATCCAAACTCTACCCAAATTAATTAGATGACAAAGGTCTTAGAAATAATCTTATTTCTTTAGAAATTTGGTGTAATGTAAAAGACTTTTCCTGGGGATTTGTAACACATAGACATTTACTCACTTCAGAAATGGAATCTAGAGAAAGACCAGAGGAATAATTGCACCAAAGTTAACCTTGTTGAACTAATTATTGGAACTACTAGATTTTATTGGGGGTATTGGAGAGATGGTACTTACCTGAGCAGGGGAAACTCAGTAGCAGGTGTGTCATCTGAAAGCAAAAAAGCAATAAAAGGAAGGGCATGATTGTCCCAGGTATGTGGAGGAGAAAGCTTATTGTAGATAAAAGGAAGAGCATAGTCAGAGTAGAGAAATCTGGAAGAGTCCAAAGTGGACATGACCCTGACTGAGCTGGAACATGTGAAGAGAGGGCAGAGAGGAAGAGGGAGCAGAAGGGGGAACCAGGTGCAGGAGGCAGAAGGCCACAATACAAAAAAGGCAGGTAACAAAATGTCTGCATTATATAGAGAAGTCTCTGGGAGAAGGGAAGCGCAGACACTGGTTCAGAGAAGAGTACCCAGACTTTAGGGTAGTGGTCAGAGTATGCCAGCCATACCCTGTAACCTGTAACAGGTAGAGACTGAGTAATATGGAGAAAACCTGGACTTCAGATCCACTTTGATATGTAAAGTAGTCACTTCAACCATTTGTCTCAGGTTTGAAACTTAACATCACCAATACATTCATGCCAACCCTTATGATGATTCATAAAAGCTCCATCTCTAGACTCCCTGAACAATTTGCAGGCAGCTCTGTGAGTTTGAGAGTATCTCTAAACAGCACAACTTGCCTGAATCTCTCTCCCCAGTAATTGTTTACTTCCTTCAAGCCAGGGATCTGACTTTAAATCTGTGGCAATCTGTTACATATCAGATATCCTGCAGATTAGATATTTACATTACAATTCATAATGATAGCAAAGTTACAGTTAAAAAGTAGCAACAAAAATAATTTTATGGTTGGGTAGATCACCACATGAGGGGCAATATTAAAGGGTGGCAGAATTAGGAAGGTTGAGAACCACTGAAAGATCTTGTAATGTCAACCTTTGCAGACACTGGAGATGTTTACCACCAGAGCCTTAAAAGCCCCATCCCACCCCACCTCACTTTCTGGAGTAATGTGTTAGTTTGTAGAAACTTGTTCTACATTTGGTTACTCAGAATCTCAAGCTGAGCAGGAAGTTAATTGTCATTGTAATTTGAAAGATTAGAGGAAAATACAACAGTTAAAATAACCACTGCCCACCAGAGGTTCTTTTATTGTTGAGAAGAGTTTTCGCTAGTCTCGGTTTTTTGTTATTCCAGATGAACTTGCTAATTGTCTTTTCTAGATCCTTGAAGAATTAATTGAGTTGGAATTTTGATGGGGATTGCATTGAATCTGTAAATAGCTTTTGGCACTATAGCCATTTTTACTATATTGATTCTGCCAATCCATGAGCATGGGAGATCCTTCCATCTTCTGAAATCTTCCTCAATTTCTTTCTTCAGAGATTTGAAGTTCTTGTCATACAAATCTTTCACTTCCTTCGTAAGAGTCACACCAAGATATTTTATACTGTTAGTGACTATTGTGAAGGGTGATGTTTCCCTGATCTCTTTCTCAGCCAGTTTATCCTTTGTATAGAGAAAGGCCATTGATTTGTTTGAATTGATTCTATATCCAGCTATTGCACTAAAGCTGTTTATCAGGTTTAGGAGTTCTCTGGTGGAGTTTTTGGGGTCACTTATATATACTATCATATCATCTGCAAATAGCGATAATTTGAGTTCTTCCATTCCAATTTGTATCCCCTTGACCTCCTTTTGTTGTCGAATCGCTCTGGCTAGGACTTCAAGTACTATATTGAATAGGTAGGGAGAAAGTGGGCAGCCTTGTCTGGTCCCTGATTTTAGTGGGATTGCTTCCAGCTTCTCTCCATTTAGTTTGATGTTGGCCACTGGTTTGCTGTAGATTGCTTTTATCATGTTTAGGTANCATATGCCAGCAAGATGGTGCTGAAAGGGCCCTGATATAGCTGTCTCGGGGGAAAATATACCAATGCCTGGCAAACATGGAGGTGGAAGCTCACGGTCAGCTTTTAGATGGAACACAGGGTTCCCAAGGAAGAAGGAGCTAGAGAAAGTACCCAAGGAGCTGAAGGGGTCTTCAACCCTATAGGTGGAAGAATAACCATGAACTAACTAGTACCCCCTGGGCTCGTGTGTCTAGCTGCATATATAGAAGAGGATGGCCTAGTTGGCCATCAATGGGAAGAGAGGCCCCTTGGTTATGCAGACTTTATATGCCCCAATACAGGGGAACGCCGGGGCCAAGGGGTGGGAGAGGGTGGGTAGGGGAGCAGGGCCGGGAGGGGGGAGGATATAGGGAACTTTCTGGATAACACTTGAAGTGTAAATGAAGAAAATATCTAATAAAAGTTGAAAAAAAAAATAACCACTGCCCAAAGTGATCAAATCCACAACTTGAATAAATTATTGTCCTTGTTTTGTTTCTTAATAACTTGAGAAATGAACAAATCTGAAGGGCTCTAGCAGGCATGACATGGCAAAGACAGTTCCAAGCATGGCAAACATGTTACCAACAGGCCTTTGACCCTTCCTCCTCATTCCCACTGCCTTATTAAACCATTAGATTACTCTCCTAAAACTAGCCCCCAAGGTCCATTCCCTATTTGGCCACTGACTCATTCCTGAAACAAAGCACTGAGGTCCAATCATTAAAATTCAACATTTGCCTCCTTTGCCCAATCAGGATTTACTAACTTACCCTAGCACAGACTTTGCCCCTTGAAAACTCCTTCCAGCAAAAATACCTTTTCTTGCTTTTCTTGCTTACTTTCTTGCTAGCTGACCTTCCTTTCACAATTTAAATGTCTAACCAAAACAGTGAGGGAATAATGGAACAAATAACCAATGAATGATAGAGGGGGAGGGAGAAAATTATGAAAAAAAAAAGGAAGAAAAAAAGGAAGCAAGGAAAGGAGGAAGAAAGGATGTATGGAAGAAGGGAAGAGAAGAAAGAAAAAAGAAAATAGGAAGAAAGGAGTAGGAAGGATAAGAGCAGATAAGTGTAGGAAGGATAAGAGAGAAGAGGGGAGAGAGGAGGGGGTGGCTCTTGACAGTTTCTGTTAAGTATAGCTACCACCCCATGCTATTTTTTTCCTTTTCTTTTTTTTTAATTGTTTCTCATCTTACATTTTTAACAAATTCAAAAACATTCACATGCTTTCTCTAATATCAAACATCTCCCTTTGCTTCTCTTTTTTTTTTAATTTTTTTTTCAACTTTTATTAGATATTTTCTTCATTTACATTTCAAGTGTTATCCAGAAAGTTCCCTATATCCTCCCCACTCCCAGCCCTGCTACCCTACCCACCCGCTTCCACCCCTGGCCCCGGCGTTCCCCTGTATTGGGGCATATAAAGTCTGCATAACCAAGGGGCCTCTCTTCCCACTGATGGCCAAATAGGCCATCCTCTTCTATATATGCAGCTAGAGACACGAGCCCAGGGGGTACTAGTTAGTTCATGGTTATTCTTCCACCTATAGGGTTGAAGACCCCTTCAGCTCCTTGGGTACTTTCTCTAG